>CAWUFW010000322.1:4558600-4795655 GCA_963921515.1 Calotriton arnoldi | reverse complement strand
GGTAACAGCCTTCAGTAAATTGAATCAACACAATTCCATCACCTGGGATACTAGGGCTGGACATGGAACCCCTGGTTACCATGGGAGTCTGACATCATGGAAAGCACAGATGCACAGATGCCACACCCGGCTTGGCTTTTTGTAGTTCTGCCAAGCCAGAGAGACCCAGGAGCTGTGCTGCATTCCCCCTCCCTCCTTCTGATGCTCAAGTGATTCTGAGCGAGGAAGGAGGGAGGGGGAAGGCTCTGGTGTGCCCTGCATCACAGCCTCTGCCTTTCGCTTTCCCCTGCCCACTTCATGTATTTTGGAGAGGCGGGGAAAGAGAAAGGCAGAAACTGTTTATTAGAACTTTGAAATGTTGAGTGCAGTGAGACAATACCGCCCCGCATTCTTGGCACTGCAATTCCTAGACAAAGAAATTATTATTGCCTCCATTACTGCTTTTTAAAAAAATGTATTTAAATGCCGTAAATCTATTATGATGTGATCTTATTTATGTACTTAATCTTTGATAAAAGTAGTCACGATATGATTGTGTTTTTACAATTTTTAATGGAGTTTTAATTGTTTGACATATGCACTGTGCTTTTATGGTTGACTTCTATAGTAACCGAATAAAGAGCTTTTGAATTGAATTGAATTGAGTGCAGTGGGCCTATACCAGTTCACATAGGCCGCTGCTGCTCCATTGTCTTCAATGGAGCTCTCAACATTCCAATGTTCTAATATATTGACTCTTTCCCGGACTCTTTGAAGTCACCCTCAAAACGCAAAATATAACTTCAAAGAGTCAAAGTTTATTTTGGCACTATTAGAATAGACCATAAAAGCACATAAAACGCATAAAATTTCATACAATTAAAAACAGCCAGTAAATACCCATTAAAACATTTCTGCCATCAAGACAGTATATCCATGTAATGGGAGAAAAAAGCTAAATTAAACAAAAGTTTGAGTATACCACATTTTCATTTGAACCATTCAGTCTGGCGCAGCCTCTTCCTGATACGGATTGGTGTGTAGATAAATGAGGCAAAACTACAACAAATGACTGGAGATTCCACTGCACACAAAAGGAGCATAGAAGCTTTGTAGTCCAATATGCTATGTACAATAAATAGATGTTTTAAAAATGTCTTTCTTAAGTAACCAAAACTGAAGGGGGGCAGAGCTTGCCTGGCCGCAAGATAGCCGTGAGCCATCTAGCTATCCGGCAGGAATCCGTTATCATCGGCGCCCTTATATACACCTCTGCTGCTCTCCCGGATTACGCTGGATGAGCGCTACCCTGCGGTGTGCCTTTTTTGCCTGAGCGAGCTGCGGAAAGTCGGAGAGAGAACGTGACTGTCTGGGGCCTGGTGACCACGAGACTTGTGGCCTGGTTGCTACGGAGGATACTGCGGCCCAAACAGTGACGTCCCTGGGGGCTGGGAGCCTGACCTGACTCCTGCGGAAGAACAGCGCTTACGCCCCGACTGGTGGACGATCAACGGAGTTGGGTAGCAGCGGCCTGCCTGCGGTCCGGGACCAATGGTGATGTGAGCCCTGGGCAGCGTGGTGCGGCCTTGGCAGGCGAATGCACTGCGGGTTAGCGTTCTAGACCCGATCTACCCTGCAGGTGAGGAGCAGGAGGGTGCTCGATGCACCGTAGGGTAACGTGTTGTTCGGGTGCCCTGACGAAGTCTGGAGTGCATGAGGCAGCCCTGACGGAGTGACGAGTCCTGCTACTGACAGAGCAGATGGCTCTTGGCGGGCTGGGAGCCGTCTATGAGCTGCTGGTGTTTGGGGCCTGATCTTTCTCCCTTCGGCTGCGGTGAAGATAGTGCGAGGGATACAGCAGCGCTGGCCCCTCTGCCTGAACGACGCAGGGCGAGGCAATCCTGGCTGTCCAGAGGGGGCTGGCAAGTGCTATCACTATTGGGCATTTGATGATCCGAGGGCAAGTGAAGATAGCAGAAGCTTAGAGGGGTGATTGATACTTGCTAATCGTGCTTCAGATGTTGTACTGGAACCCTCTGAAAGACTGGCTGGGTATTTAGCTGCTTGGACTGGAACCCTAGACCTGGCATTCCCCCCGTGTTTACCAGCTAGTATACTGGTTGTGCTCTCCTGCAGATCTGAACTGCGCAGCAGATTCCCCACTTGGCATTGATACTCAGACAGCACGTAGCTGGGCAAATAGGAGATGGGAATCTGATGCCGGCTCCATTGAGATTTCGAATCTCATTAACGATGGGCAAAGTGGACAAAATGCAGCCTAAGCTGCACTTTGAGCAGCGTAAGTCCAGGCAGAAGGAGACTAGCGTGGACAGACCGACGAGGAGCAGAATGATGACCCGGGGAGGCCGAAGGAGATATTCGCCAGACTTTGGCAGCCATGCAGAAAAGCCTGTCTACTATAGATGGTAAGATTGACTCGCTTGCCTACCGGATGGACCGCATGTCAGAATGGTTGGATAAACACGCCGAGCGTCTGGACATGGCGGAGAGATGAGTGAGGTTGAAGAAGCCCAGACGGAAACAGGGAATGCCCAGAGGCAGATGGGGCGGCTCCTCAGCGTCCTGCAGGACAAGACAGAAGATTTGGAAGCCAGATCGAGAAGATCCCATATCCGCATCACGGGCCTCCCCAAATTGACGACCATGGGTAATATGGAGGCGTTTGTTGAACAGCTGCTAGTGCCGCTCCTGGGTCGCAATACTTTCTCGGCCATGTTTGTTGCCGAACGGGCACACCGCTCCCTTGGCCCTAGGCCTCCGCCTGGAACTCCCCCTCGGCCAGTAATTGCCAAATTATTGAATTACATAGATAGGGACGCTGCACTGAAGCAGGCCAGGGAGAGACGCAACCTGCGATTTGAGAGCTCCTTGATCTCACTTTTTCCAGACTTCACCATGAGGGTGCATGAGGCGAGGCGTCAGTTTGCTCCCTTGAAGCGACGCCTTCTTTGTTTAGTTAATACTAGATGCTGCTCTAATTCGCTCTGGCTGAGGATCACCTGGGCCAGTAGTAGTGAGATTACTTTAATTTGCAACTTTACACAGCGAGCTGATGCCCGATAATTGGCTAAACAATATGCAGATGGCCACGGCTTACTATTGTATTTGCTTGTGTTAGTTTAAGTGGTGAGCAGGTAACATCCACCCTTGTGTGCTACCCACTGTCTGGCGATTTGCCAGAAAAACTTCCTGTTTGATGCTGTAAGCATTGTTGGTTTAGTTTCAAATTGTGGGAGGGGAAAGGGATTTCCGACTATGCTGTGTTGGGGATTGCATAGCATGGGTGGGGTGTGGGCTTTCTGGGGATCTATTTTTGTTTTTGTAGTGGCAGTGTGCACACTGTACTTACATACCATCCATACAGTGCTGCACTTTATTGGGGCTTGTTGGAGATGCATGAATACTATCTACAGCGCAGAGCTAGTCAGAGTTGCTTGGTATGGCACAGAGACAGGTAATAGAGTCCGCCTACTGACATGTAACGTTAGAGGCCTTAACGATATTAGGAAGCTGCGACAGGTGCTTGCTTATCTTACGAGGCATGAGATTGATGTTGCTTTAATACAGGAGTCCCATTTGCCCATGGATACTAAAATGCTCAGTCGCCGGCGGCTGCACGGCCCCTTCCATGCTGCAGGGTTTACCACACATGCCAGGGGTGTACTCACCTGGGTTAACCCTAAGTCAGGGATTAAACTAGAGGCCCTTGTGACGGACTCAGAGGGAAGATTTGTCATCTCCAGATGCGGTGGGAGGGGAGTAGACCTGATTATAGCCAATATTTACGTACCTAATTTTGACAATCCAAAGTTCTACCAGGAACTGTTTGGGCGCCTGGAAGAGGTTTCCGCTTTGCCGCAAATTTGGCGAGGGGATCTTAATTGTGTGCTGGATCCGGCATTGGCCTACTCTGGGGGACCTAGTCAGCGTCCTTCTGCTGCGTCCAGAGCTATTACAGATGCGGCAACACAGTTAAATATGTTAGATGTGTGGCGGACGCAGTCACCGACTGCTGGAGGTTTTACTCATTATTCTGCTCCCAACGGCCTCCACACTAGAATCGACTACTGGTTTGTTTCTAGACCTCTGTACCCCCAAATCAGAGCTTGCGAGACCCTCCCCCACTCTATCTCAGATCACTACCCAATTATGTTGGATATTGAGAGCCCGCAGAAGAGGCCTGCACCTTTCACTTGGCGGTTTCCGCCATACTCGTTATTGGACAGTGTTTTAAGTCCGAACTGGCGGAAGCCATAGAGAGCTTCTTTGATATTAACATTGGTTTGTCAGTCTGTTTTCTACTGTCTGGGAGTCTTTCAAGGTTTTTATATGGGGGATAGACATGTCCAAGCACTCTGGCGTCCTCCGTTCGATTAGAGGAAGGCTGGCTAACTTAGAGAGCCAACTGAGCGACCTAGAACGAGAGGCCCTAGCGGGAGGAGATGCTCAGGTAACGGATGTGTTTAAAAACACGCTAGAGGAATACCATGAGACAGTGGACAGTGAGATCAAGCACATGGGGAAGTACGCAGTCACCAAAACATATGGGGAAGGGGAAAGACCGGGTTCAGTTTTGGCGGCTTTGCTGAGAGACAGGAGAGAGCTGGGCTGTGTGACTGAGCTGCGTGCAGAGAGTGGCGAGATGTTGAGAGACCCAACTGCTATAGCCAACAGGTTTCGCCAGTATTACTCAGACCTGTATAGATCTAGAGCGACAGTGGAGGAGAAAGCGATCCAACACTATCTGGGACACATTAAGATGCTGTGGTTGACTGATGAGCATAGGGAATATTTAATGAGGCCATTGGACGTGGGAGAAGTACTCGAGGCGCTTAATGCAATGCGCTCAGGTAGTGCTCCAGGGCAAGACGGCCTTACCGTTCCTTTTTATAAAGAATTCAAGGAATTGCTCATACTGCACCATATCACACTATTTGAGGAGATGGGGGGAGATGGGAGAATGCCCCCCCTCAATGAGGGAAGCGTTGATAGTCACAATACTAAAACCAAACAAATCTCCCAATAAATGCTCATCTTACAGGCATCTGTCCCTCATTAATGTCAACACAAGCTATTTGCAAACATTCTGGCTAACAGACTGGCTCCGCTGATGCCGCTTTTGGTAGGTCCGGAACAGTCGGGGTTTGTACCTGGCCGTACCCTGTCATATAACCTACGGACTGAGTTTGGAGCTATACAACACATCAAACTGGAAACCAAGCTGCTGCGGTCTTCCGCGACGCAGAGAAGGCCTTTGACTCTGTGGAGTGGCCCTTCAGGCAGGCTGTGTTGAGGCGGCTAGGGATGGGAGAGATATTGTTTCAGCTAGTGGCGGTCCTCTACAACTCCCCCACAGCTAGAATATGAGTTGGGGATACAATGACTGGCCCTATTAAGATTTCGAGGGGCACTCGTCAAGGATGCCCCTTATGCCTTGGTTGCCGAACCCTTGGCATGTGCCCTGAGAGAGTACCATGGACATAGGGGAATTCACTTTCCAAACTATAACCTCATAGTATCTGCCTATGCGGATGACACACTTTTGTATATTAGAGACCCTGAGTCTAATCTGTCCCCGTGTTAGATGAGGTGGTAAAATATGGTGACCTCTCTGGCCTTAAAATTAATTGGACCAAGTCAACTATTTTCCCACTTTCTGCAGCCATGGAGCCTTTTGAGTTAGAATACCCCCTAATATGGACCACTGAACATGTGCGGTACTTAGGAGTCCAGGTGCACATGGACTCAGAGCTGGTTTTAAGTGAAAACTATGGTAAAGCGCTTACTAAATTAGAAGAAGACGTGGAGCGATGGATCCGGCTTCCCCTGTCCCTATTGGGACGCATATCACTCATGAAGATGGTGGTGCTACCTAGATTTTTATTTCTGTTTACGAACATCCCGATGGTCCTCCCTGTGTATTTTTTTAAGGCTATACGCTCACTACTGTTGAAGTTAGCCTGAGCTGGGAAACACCCATGTGTCAAGTGGGACACACTCACTCTGCCTTACTCTCTGGGAGGCCTTGGAGCCCCAGATTTAGAGCTATATTACCGGGCGGCGCAAAGCTCACATGCCTATCACTGGCTGCATGAGCAGGCCGGTCTTCCGCACTTACAAATTGAAAAGAACGTGGCAGCGCCCTCCCCTCTCCCCTTATTGCTATTCCATACCCCTACTAGATGTCTGGGTATTTTAGACCCAGTGAACTCTGTCACTCACGCATGGCAGAACATACTGAGGTGGCAGGCGGGCGTTGTTCTATATTCCCCCCTGACCCCGATTGTAGTACTTGGCCTTTTTGGCTAAAGTTCCCTAAACTTTTTGCTTTCCCCCTAGACCGTTTTCCTGACATAGAGTTGCCAATTTAGATGCTTTGGGTACTTTGCCACTGCTGATCAGTGTCAAAGTACAAGTGTTCCCTGTGTAAAGTGTAATGGTAATTGGTTGGCCATGATTGGTATGTTGCCTTACTAGTAAAGTCCCTAGTGATGTGCACTGTGTGTGCCAGGGCTAGTAATGCAAAGGTGCGCGGAGAAGGGAACTCAGGCCTGCAGAGTAGGGCCTGCGCGCAATTTGCTAAGTTAGCATGCTGTCCTGACAAGTGCAACCACTTGTCAGGCCTTACTTTCCCTTTTGCGTACACAGTGGGCACCCCTGTGGTAGGTCCCGGGTAACCCCTGGGCAGGGTGCAGTGTAAGTAAAAGGCAGGACACATACTGAGGTGTGTAAGACAAAGTTGGAGTGGTGCACTACTCAAGTGTTATTTCTCAGTAAATCCCGTAGACTTGTTTAGTTGTGTCAGTAAATCCTTTATTGCTCAATGTCATCCGACAATTACAAGTTCCAGCCAACGCGTTTCGTTCATTAGGAATGAACTTCTTCAGGGCAAAGCATGGTGTGTGGGCGGTAGGGAAAGAAGGTCCATGGATCCCCAAGTGTCGTCCCACGGACAGATAACGAGCTTGATCCTGTATGCTCGTGGTGAAAGTTGAATAAATAGTGTTTGGTGAGTCGGATTCGACTAGGACTGCCTCAAGCTCTCTGCTCTACAGAATCACCATTCGCTGGCCCTTATCAGGGAGGCCCTCGCTTTCGCAATAATTTGCGCCTACCCAGCAAACACTATTTATTCAACTTTCACCCCGAGCATACAGGATCAAGCTCGTTATCTGTCCGTGGGACGACACTTGGGGATCCATGGACCTTCTTTCCCTACCGCCCACACACCATGCTTTGCCCTGAAGAAGTTCATTCCTAATGAACGAAACGCGTTGGCTGGAACTTGTAATTGTCGGATGACATTGAGCAATAAAGGATTTACTGACACAACTAAACAAGTCTACGGGATTTACTGAGAAATAACACTTGAGTAGTGCACCACTCCAACTTTGTCTTAGTCTTCTCTCTGCCTGGCAGCTTGCACCTAACGACGGCGGGTGCAGGAGTTGCATGTGCACACTATTTTGGACTATTTGTGAACAAAACCACAAAGGGTATACAGCAGTGAAGTGCGGTCACCTGGTCCGCCGTTGCCCACCTTCTTCCAAAGCTCATATACTGAGGTGTGTGTTATGTCCTGACAGGGAAAAACACTCCATTTCGTTTTTCACTGGTGAAAGGCCATCCTGCCCATAGGACAGAATGGGGGAGGCTGGGTATTGTGTTTGTTACTTTTCCACACAATTGTATCCAGACCCAGGATGGCTCTAACAGACTCTAATACGCCTATTGGTGATGCACACCGCTATCGCGGGAAGGAAAAAGATTTCCTTTTGTTATTCAACCCTCACACACCCTATTGGTGTCATGCTTCATCATCGGGTTCACCCAGACTCCTAAAGGTCTGGGTGGGCTCGACCATCTTCCAGGGAGCTCTTCGGAGATATAGGCCAGGGGGGTTTTAAAGATTAAAAATCCTATTGCTTCCCCAGGTATCCCTTTAATCGCGGGGATGCAATGGATATTAAAAAGTTGAAAAACTGGTCTTTACAGAGATTATGGTCCTAAGACCCTAAAGGTTAGCCAAGCTTTAAGCACTTCTGTGTGTCTCTGCTGAATGTGGATTGACTGTCTGGATCTGAGCGGGGAGAGGAGCCGGGGGAGGTCTTGACCCAGGGAGGGGTTGAGATGGCACCAGGCTGACCTGCATCTGGAGAGTAGGCGAGGAAAAGCAACGGGAGGTGAAGAGGCCTGGGTTGCGGCTATAAAACAATTGACCCATCTCCTGCTGAGTGATTAAGGATCCAGACCCCCAGTATCAAAGGGAGAAAGGTGACACTGGGAGGGAGACACCCAGAACTGATTTAGGCAGTGGTCAGGGACCCCTGAGCGCAACGAACTTCAAAGACATTTAGGGGTATAACTATGAGAGCTGAGACCCCTGAACGGGGGAATTGAAATGTATTGAGACTGAAAAGGCTTGGACCCATTTCGTGGTCAAGAGGAACCTCTGCTAAGGAAGGAACAACTGAAGAGACTGCTGGGAAGGACCGACCCTTGCTTCGTGATCTGGGGCTGGTCTGCAGTTTGCTGTTTTAACCAAGGAAGAGGCTGTTGGGACTGTGCTGTGTGCGCTGGGTCCCCCTGCTTGAAGAAGATTGTGCTTTGTGCTGTGTCTTGTTACCCCAAGGGCCCGAGGTGAGCTGGCTCCCTGTTTGGAAACACAGGAACATAAAAGTTTCCGGAGAAGTTTCAAGCGACGCGGTGGGCACGTGTTGTGGCAGCTTGAGACCCTCGGAAGGTGTGCCCTGTGATCTTGGACACAAGGAGGAGAAGCGAGACTCAGACGCGCTGGGTGCGTGTCATGGTGCACAGGAGGCATTGGTGAAGAGCGCCTGGTCAACGTGTGCATCGAAGGTGAAGTGAGTCTCGGACGCGCTGGGTGCGTGTCATGGTGCACAGGAGGCGTTGGTGAAGAGTGCCTGGTCAACGTGTGCATCGAAGGTGAAGTGAGACTCGGTCGCGCCGTGTGCATGTCGTGGTGCACCGCAGGCGCTGGTGAAGAGCGCCTGGTCAGCGGGTGCATCGGAGGTGAAGGGAGTCTCAGACGCGCAGGGTGCGTGTCGTGGTGCACAGGAGGCGTTGGTGAGGAGCGCCTGGTCAACGTGTGCATCGGAAGTGGAGTGAGTCTCAGACGCGCAGGGTGCGTGTCGGGGTGCACCGGAGGCGCTGGTGAAGAGCGCCTGTTCATCGAGTGCACCGGACGAGAAGTGAGGCTCGGACACGGTGAGCGTGTTGGGGTGCGGCCGAAGGCGTTGGTGAAGAGCGCCTAGATATCGGGGCACCGGAGTTGGAGTAAGTCTCAGTGAAGCAGTGTGCGTGCTTTGGTGCAACCTGGGACTGTGGAGGTGATTGGCTGATCATCGTGTGCACTGGAAGAAAGTGAGTCTCTGCAACGCGGTGTGCGTGTCTTGGTGCCAACTGAGATCGCAGGAAGGAGTGCCTGGTGAACGTGCACTCCGAGTCGACGTGAAGTCCCATCAGCGTTGTGTGTGTGGCTTCATGCCAGAGGAGACCCGGAGGGTGCTGTGGTGAACGTGCACCCGGAGTAACGTAATCTCAGGGGCATGGGGTATGTGTGACCTGCGGCCGCCTGAGAGCTTCCTAACAGTCGCGGCCCGGACCGGCAGCCCCGGAGGAGCTGAGCTGCCAGGCCGAGCCGCTGAGGCCCATTGAGAAAGTTCTACACGGAAGGCCCAGTTCGCTGAAGGAGGAGAGGAGAGTGAGGTCGCGCCCCCAGGTAACGTGGATCACTGCCTGGGTGGGGTGCGGGCTCGGAGGGACACTCTCTCGGCCTCTCAGTCCTTCTGGCGACGTGAGCCTTTGCTTCGGCTCAGATTGGGGCCCATACTGCGTTCAGGAATGGCAGTACTGGGGCCAGAGTGAGAAGCTGTACTTTATGTCATCGTTGATACGTGTGGGGGGCAACTGTTATCGAAGAGGCTGACTGTCGTAATACAAATTGCCAATATTGCTGCTAACGAACTGCCGAACTGTCTTATGACGCCTGACATTATTTCTGCATAACGAAGTTCACGATTGTAGCGCTACGCATTGCATTATTTCTCCATTACAAAGTACAGGATTGTAGCGGCCCGCATTGCATTATTTCTTCATTGCAAAGTACATGATTGTAGCTACGCATTGCATTATTCCTTCATTGCAAAGTACATGATTGCAGCGGCGCGCATTGCATTATTTCTTCATTGCAAAGTACGTGATTGGGGTGTGACGCATTGCAGTATTCCTTCATTGCGCAGTACATGATTGTAGCGGTACGCGTTGCATTATTTCTCCCATTGCAAGATACTGGGGTGTATCGTTACGCATTGTATTATTTATCCTTTGCCCAGCACAGGATTGTATCATTACGCAGCGCACTATTGTTTGTCCATTGCAACGTGTGTGATTCTAGCATTGCGACCAGCATAGCATTTTGAAAGCGGTGGTTGGGATTTGAACCTACCAGCCAACCGGAACGAATATTACCCTTTATTATATGTTGGCTTATGTATCGTGTGGTCTGATCGTATATCTTTGTACATAAAGTTTATACTCGTTTTATCAAACTCGTGTGGAGTCCATTTGTGGTGTCACCAGTGGGTTGCTGTGAGTGTGGTTGCACATACTGTACACTCGTGCCTTGGAGATAGGCCTGGCTGCTCGTGCCAAGCTACTGAGGGGGTGAGCAGGGCTATCTCAAACGGTGTCCTTACTTGGCCTAACGTTGAGTGAGGAGTCCGGGTCTCGCATTTGGTGACAGTGGTGCGGGACTGGGACTCCGGCTTCCAACATTTGGCGGCAGAGCGGTGGGATACGATCCTAACGTAATTGAAATGCGTGTGTGCAAAACCACTCACAGTAATTGGTGTACATCATAAATTGATCGCAGAGCACGACGCAACAACATATTGTTTTGAATTGTTGGTTCTATTGTTGAGTAACCTTTAAACCACACATCATGTCTCAGGAGGGGAGTCAGATAGCCGGTGAGGCTGCGGCTGCAGAATTAGAGTTTAACATTGAGGCATTGTTTACCTACAAGGTTGATCAGTTGAGGAAATTCTGCAGAGCTTTGGGATGTCCCATGAAGGGTAGCGCCAAGAAGGAGGAGCTGCAAGTGGCCTTGAGGGCCTGGTGGGAAGCCAAAGAGGCTCAGGAGACGGGTGATGTTGAGGTGGATGAGGATGACCAAGGGAATGGATTTGGTCCACAGGAATTGCCAGTGGAGGGACCAGCTGCAGGGGCTGGTAGTAGCCATTCAGGGAGGAGTTTTTCCCCAGAGGAGTTGGAGGAAAACCAAAGGTTCAGACTGCATGAGTTGGAGGTGTTAAAACTTAAAACTCAAGCAGAGGAGAGCAGGAACGCTCTCGCTTTGGAAGAGAAACGGATTCTCTTTGCTCATGAGTTAAGCATGAGGGAACTGGACATTAAGGGTAGACAAGCCGAGCCCAGTTCGAACGGTGGCAGCGCACCACCAGTGCCAGTAGGGAAGGTGTACATCCCAAGGATTTAGTGCGAGATTACCCGAGGGGTGATGACATTTATGCATGGTTCACGGCATATGAGTTCGCACTAAGGATGAATGAGGTGCCTGAAAAGCATTGGGGGGCGGGCCTATGGAAACACTTTGAGGCTTCGGGGAGGGACGTTCTATCACCTTTAGAGAGTGCGGGAACCCTGGCCTACGCCAACACGAGGGAGGCTTTATGCCTCCGGTATGGGCTCACTCCTGAACAATACCGGCAAAAGTTCAGGACCTCCAAGAAACTAGAATCCTGTACTTGGGTAGAATGTGTGAATGAGTACACACGGGCACTGGATGGTTGGATGCTGGGCAGCAAGGTCAATGATTTTAAGGGCTTATGCAATTTAATCAGTTGGGAGCACTCGAGTAGTCTGTGTGTTCCAGAGCTGCGCCAGCATCTATTGGATAGTAAGCTGACTGATCCCAGTAAGCTTGCTGAGGAGGCGGACCGCTGGACTAGTACCCGGGTCCACAAGGGGATTGGGAGTACCACTGCCAAGAGTATGCAGGGTCCCCCGCTGAAGGTGGGGGAGGACAAGGGTAACCACAAGGAGTCCTCTAAATGGCCCCAAGGTAGTTCCCCCAAGAAAGGGTCCCAGTCCCCCAAGGCCAAGAGGGCCTGGGCCTTCAAGGGCAAGAAGGAGCCCCGAGGTCCTCCTACGTGTTACTTCTGTAAAGAAATGGGTCATATTTCCCTAAATGCCCCAAAAGTCATCTGCACCCACTGGTGCTCCAACACCTGGTTTAGTGAGTGTAGTGTTGGGGGAGGAATTGAGTCCTTGGAATGGGGAGGAGCAAGCAGTTATGACCCTGGTCTCCTTAGGAGATTGAGAGATGGTCCAGGAAATCCCTCTGCCTGAAAACACTAAAAAGTACAGGCAGTGGGTGGCCATCAATGGACGGAGGGTGGAGGCTCTGAGAGACACCGGAGCCAGTTTGACATCTGTCAGGTGTCAGTGGGTGTCTGAAGAGCAAGTCACCCTGTAATGTCAGCAGACAGTGCGCCTCTGCAAGGTGACGCTGGTTCCCTTTGAATGGGGAGGGGTCTCAGGTTCCTTGAAGGTTGTTGTAAGTTTGTCCATGCCTGTAGACTGTCTGCTAGGGAATGACCTGGAGAGTTCCCCCTGGAAGGAGGTGGAGCGCCAGGCGCATTTGGAGATGTTGGGTCTACCTGAGTGGGCGTGTGTGACCACTTGGTCTATGGTAGCCAATAAAGGTATTCAAGGGAACCTGGGGCCTGAAACAGTGGCCCAGGTGCCTGCCAGTAAGAGAAGAGGCAGGGGGCGCGGGAAACCAGCCCCCACAGTTCCCACGGTCCAGGAGGAGGCACCCTTTGAGGGGGATGCCCTGGAGCCTACGGGGAACAACTGGCTGAACTGGGGGACCTACCCGGGCTGACCGAATGGCAGCAGGAAGGGGGGCCCTCTAGGGAGGAATTCTGTGAGGAACAGAAGAAGTGCCCTTCTCTTGTAGGTTTGCGGCAGCAGGCAGCAAACCAGGCAGCAGGTGATCAGTTGGGATCACACTTGATTTACTGGGAGAACGATCTCCTGTATAGTGAGCCAAAGGTGGCTGAGCCTGGGTCAGCCCGGGCGCTGGTGGTTCCCCAGCGCTTCAGAGCCTTCTTATTGGGGTTGGCTCATGATGCACCTTTGGCGGGACATTTGGGGCAGGACAAGACCTTTGAGCGGCTTGTCACCCACTTCTGCTGGCCCCTGATGCGCAAGAGGTCTGATACCCATTGCAGGACCTGTCAGACTTGTCAGGCGAGTGGTAAGAGTGGAAGGAAGCGAAAGGCTCCCCTCCAACCTTTCCCTGTAGTCAGCACACCCTTTGAGAGGGTAGGCATTGACATTGTGGGGCCTCTGGATCCCAAGACGGCCATGGGCAACAGGTTCATCCTGGTCTTGGTGGACCATGCCACCCGGTACCCGGAAGCCATCCCTCTCCGGATGGTGACAGCCCCCGTGGTGGGCCGTGCACTGATGGGGATTTTCTCCCATGTGGGGTTCCCCAGAGAGGTGGTGTCCGACAGGGGTACTAATTTCATATCGAGGTATATGAAATCTCTGTGGAAGGAGTGCGGTGTAACTTACAAGTGTGCACTGGAAGATTGGGTAGTGGTTAGCATGGTAAATGATTTGGAGGGTTTGTCCAATTTGGCCCCAGGGGAGCCTAGGCTCTGAAATTATTTTCCAGGATTGCGCCACCCCGGGTTAAGGTGTGGGCTCCTTGATTCCCGGGAGCCTGCACAGTAACCGGACCCCTGGTCATGGGTCCAGGGGCCTGAAAAGGCCCCAGAGAGGGAAGAAGGGCCACGTGATGCAAGGAGATCCCAGAGTAGTGAGGAGGTGTTGCTGGCTAGCCCCTTGTCTCAAAAGAGGGGGAGGAAGAGTAAGCAGCACCCCCAGGGATCAGCAGCACCACCCAGGAAACTGGGGGGGGGCGTAGGGGAGGCCTAGTGCCTACTTGCCAGAGGTGTGAGAAAGGACACCTAGCGTCAGGAGGGCGTGAGGAGTCTGTAGCCAGAGCTCCTGCCATCCTGAAGTTTGTGGGTGCCATTCCTAAGTGGCAGGCCCAGAAAATAAATGGAAGGATAAAGAGGGTTGTGTTCCCCAGTGGGAACACCCGTGGGACAGTGTCCAGCCAGTGGGGCTGGGTCCCCTAGAAGTGACCAGGGTAAACCCACTTTTAACCTGGAGGGCAGGATGACTGGAGGTAGTATCCTGACAGATGGGCCTTCCCAGGGTACCACTCCAGGGTGGGGTTGGCATGGGACCAGCACCCCTGGAGGGGAGGGATCCATGGAACAGCATTGTTGGCTCAGGGAATAGTGATCATGAAGACTCCCTGGGGTCAGGAAGGCGTGGAACAGGAGGGTGTCCCTGTGGTAGAGGGCCTGCGTCCTGGTTCTATCGCCCGAAGCCAGGAAGTCCATCAAGGTAATGATTGGTCTACCCTGGCTTTGGGCTGGGAGGGGGTTGTGTAGGACTTGGCCTTTTTGGCTAAAGTTCCCTAAACTTTTTGCTTTCCCCCTAGACCGTTTTCCTGACATAGAGTTGCCAATTTAGATGCTTTGGGTACTTTGCCACTGCTGATCAGTGTCAAAGTACAAGTGTTCCCTTTGTAAAGTGTAATGGTAATTGGTTGGCCATGATTGGTATGTTGCCTTACTAGTAAAGTCCCTAGTGATGTGCACTGTGTGTGCCAGGGCTAGTAATGCAAAGGTGCGCTGGAGAAGGGAACTCAGGCCTGCAGTGTAGGGCCTGCGCGCAGTTTGCTAAGTTAGCATGCTGTCCTGACAAGTGCAACCACTTGTCAGGCCTTACTTTCCCTTTTGCGTACACAGTGGGCACCCCTGTGGTAGGTCCCGGGTAACCCCTGGGCAGGGTGCAGTGTAAGTAAAAGGCAGGACATATACTGAGGTGTGTGTTATGTCCTGACAGTGAAAAACACTCCATTTCGTTTTTCACTGGTGGAAGGCCATCCTGCCCATAGGACAGATTGGGGGAGGCTGGGTATTGTGTTTGTTAGCCTAGTTTCCCATAAGTTTAAAAAGGAGAGGTGAAGTTTAGTATGCATGAACTCACAGTGTCATAACACATCTTTCTATGAAAGTGGTATTGTCACTGTGTGTTCAGAAACCACTCTTTCAGAAAGTGCCTGAGTTTTGTGCTTTAAGCATTTCTGTGTGTCTCTGCTGAATGTGGATTGACTGTCTGGATCTGAGAGGGGAGAGGAACCGGGGGAGGTCTTGACCCAGGGAGGGGTTGAGATGGCACCAGGCTGACCTGCATCTGGAGAGTAGGCGAGGAAAAGCACCGGGAGGCGAAGAGGCCTGGGTTGCGGCTATAAAACAATTGACCCATCTCCTGCTGAGTGATTAAGGATCCAGACCCCAAAGGGAGAAAGGTGACACTGGGAGGGAGACACCCAGAACTTATTTAGGCAGGGGTCAGGGACCCCTGAGCACAACGAACTTCAAAGACATTTAGGGGTATAACTATGAGAGCTGAGACCCCTGAACGGGGGAATAGAAATGGATTGAGACTGAAAAGGCTTGGACCCCTTGTGCATCGAAGGTGAAGTGAGTCTCGGATGCGCTGGGTGCGTGTCGTGGTACACAGGAGGCGTTGGTGAAGAGCGCCTGGTCAAAGTGTGCATCGAAGGTGAAGTGAGACTCGGACGCACCGGGTGCGTGTCGTGGTGCACCGGAGGCTCTGGTGAAGAGCGCCTGGTCATCGAGTGCACCAGAGGAGAAGTGAGGCTCGGACACAGTGAGCGTGTCGGGGTGCGGCCGAAGGCGTTGGTGAAGAGCGCCTGGATATCGGGGCACCAGAATTGGAGTAAGTCTCAGTGAAGCAGTGTGCGTGCTTTGGTGCAACCTGGGACTGTGGAGGTGATCGGCTGATCATCGTGTGCGCCGGAAGAAAGTGAGTGTCTGCAACACGGTGTGCGTGTCTTGGTGCCAACTGAGACCGCAGGAAGGAGTGCCTGGTGAACGTGCACTCGGAGTCGACGTGAAGTCCCATCAGCGTTGTGTGTGTGGCTTCATGCCAGAGGAGACCCGGAGGGTGCTGTGGTGAACGTGCACCCGGAGTAACGTAATCTCAGGGGCGTGGGGTACGTGTGCCCTGCGGCCGCCTGAGACCTTCCTAACAGTCGCGGCCCGGACCGGCAGCCCTGGAGGTGCTGAGCTGCCAGGCCAAGCCGCTGAGGCCCATTGAGAAAGTTCTACACGGAAGTCCCAGTTCGCTGAAGGAGGAGAGGAGAGTGGGGTTGCGCCCCCAGGTAACGTGGATCACTGCCTGGGCGGGGTGCGGGCTCAGAGGGACACTCTCTCGGCCTCTCAGTCCTTCTGGCGACGTGAGCCTTTGCTTCGGCTCAGATTGGGGCCCGTATTGCGTTCAGGAGTGGCAGTACTGGGGCCAGAGTGAGAAGCTGTACTTTATGTCATCGTTGATACGTGTGGGGGGCAACTGTTATCGAAGAGGCTGACTGTCGTAATACACATTGCCAATATTGCTGCTAACGAACTGCCGAACTGTCTTATGACGCCTGACCTTATTTCTGCATAACGAAGTACACGATTGTTGCGCTACGCATTGCATTATTTCTCCATTGCAAAGTACAGGATTGTAGCGGCCCGCATTGCATTATTTCTTCATTGTAAAGTACATGATTTTAGCTACGCATTGCATTATTCCTTCATTGCAAAGTACATGATTGTAGCGGCGCGCATTGCATTATTTCTTCATTGCAAAGTACATGATTGGGGTGTGACACATTGCAGTATTCCTTCACTGCGCAGTACATGATTGTAGCGGTACGCGTTGCATTATTTCTCCCATTGCAAGGTACCGGGGTGTATCGTTACGCATTGTATTATTTATCCTTTGCCCAGCACAGGATTGTATCGTTACGCAGCGCACTATTGTTTGTCCATTGCAACGTGTGTGATTCTAGCATTGCGACCAGCATAGCATTTTGAAAGCGGTGGTTGGGATTTGAACCTACCAGCCAGCCGGAATAAATATTACCCTTTATTATATGTTGGCTTATGTATTGTGTGGTCTGATCGTATATCTTTGTACATAAAGTTTATACTCATTTTATCAAACTCGTGTGGAGTCCATTTGTGGTGTCACCAGTGGGTTGCTGTGAGTGTGGTTGCACATACTGTACACTCGTGCCTTGGAGAAAGACCTGGCTGCTCGTGCCAAGCTACTAAGGGGGTGAGCAGGGCTATCTCAAACGGTGTCCTTACTTGGCCTAACGTTGAGTGAGGAGTCCCGGGTCTCGCATTTGGTGACAGTGGTGCGGGACTGGGACTCCGGCTTCCAACACCGATGGAATGGTGCCACTGACTGCCGATCTGTTGCGAGAAAGAGGTGGTCAGGGCATTGGCCTCAGTAAACATCACTAAAGTAGGCGACCTGTTCTCTGACAGTGTGGTTCGAAAATGGGATGAGATTGAGGCAGAAGGTCATAATCACGCACCGCTTGTGCGGTTTCACTACCATAGAGTGAGGCATGCGCTCCGTGAGATGCTTGGTGAGGACATGCTTGAACCCCCACAGGTAGCCTCCTTTTCTTTAATACTACGCTCAGACTCACCCAGTAAAATAGTCTCCAGCATCTATAGTATAACAAAGGACCTCTGCAGGAACCATTACACTAAAGCAATATTGGAATGGCAAAATGAAATTGGGATGGTGATTGAGGCCATCACCTGGCGCTATTGCTGCGAGGTTACGAAGCATGTATCTTTAAATGGGAGGCACCGTCTAATACATTTTAAGTTTCTCAATAGAGTTTATTACATGCCTGACAGGTTATATCGGTATGGTTTGCGGGACACTGCAGAATGTGAGCGTTGTAAAGCCGCACCGGCTGGGTTCTTGCACACTGCTTCGGAATGCCCTGAGGTTGCTAAATTCTGGGAAGCAATTTTCCATACATTGAGTGATATTACAGGGCTGTCGTTGGCATGTGACCCGCTAGTGGCTTTGCTAGGGTGGACGAAACGACTACATAAAGAAGCGCGTCGCCTGATCGATATGGGCCTCTTGCTGGCAAAGCGTAGGGTGGCAATGAGATGGGCTCGAGGGCCAGTGCCCACGGTCGCTGATTGGCCTAAGGATATGATTTATTGTAATACACAATCGGAATTATATAGTGAATTGTTGCCTCCCTGGAATCACCCCAAAAGCTTTTGAGGCCTATACCAGAGTTACCTAGCAACAAAGCAGCTGCCGTAGGGGTTCTGCCTTGATGGCGCAGATCGGGCTCATGTTATTTACACTGCAGCCCGTGTTGAGGGCAACTCTGATGTTAATTGCATGTGTTGAAATCCTGACCCTGTTTGCTTTTGGTTGCTGATGAGCAAATATTGTGTATTGTTTACATGTAAAGCATTTATGTCTCTGATAGCACCCATGTATTCTCCTGCATGACTTTGTAAAGATGTTGTGTATACTACATATGACTGCACTGTATGTTTCAAGCCGAGATAACACTGTGACTGCCTTCTGTTATTTTTTCTTTATTGAAAAACCAATAAATAAATATATATATAAAAAAAAAAAGTAACCAAAACCTAAAGAAAAGCATGGAATGTAAAGTACATTGTTTGGAATTGCCATTGCACAGGCACAGGGTAGCTGTTAAGTCTCACTGATTTAAGGGTAAAGAAACAAGGTGGTGTACAATACTCAGTCGTAATCTAGTCAGGGCATAGCAATGTTGATGACTTGCCACCCAAGATAGATAGCGTTGAAATCCTTTCATAAAGGTATAAGCCATATATGTTATAACTGTGTGTTCCCCCTATCGGCAGCAGCTCTGTTGTTAGCCGTTACATCTAACAGTGCAGCCTTCATTACTGACTTCTCAGTCGTTAGTATCTTGGGGAGTTCTTCGAGACCGAAGAAGCCGAACGTCATTCTGAGGGAGTTGTTAATAAAAGGCAAGCAAGCTATTTTAAAAGCGTGATCCAGATTTAGGCAATCCTGAATAATAGACCTCGTGAGTAGGGTTTCAGGTTGGGCCCATAAAGAGCGCCACAGGGAAATGGGTTTTATTGACAAAATATCATCCAGATGGTTAAAACCCTACTTCCCTATGCATACTGGTGGAGGAAGCCGACGGTGGGGTGCAGAGCAAGCGCCTTAAGAAGTTGTTTCCTCAACCTGCAAAGGGTTGCTTGGCGCATAACCCCACACACCTCCACCATAGGTTGACGCCTATAGGACTTTCGCTTTATAGCTGGTAGCCAACTCTTTGATGGGATGACTTCCAAGATTACTTGAAAATCTGAGCACCCCCTCGCATACTCTTTTCATCTTGAGCCTCGTGTTGTGAGTATGGCCGGCCCTGGTATTATTTGCAGTAAACAATGTGCCTAAATAAAAAAAATGACTTGACCTTTGCTATCTGGACACCCTCAAGAAAAAATTGTCTAACCTTATTGGCAATTTTCCCACAGGTCATTGTTAATTTCTTTGACTTATCGATTTTCAGCTTTCTAGAATCCAATATGACTTCTGTTCCTAGGCGTTGGCACAGAGATGTCTCCACTTACGAGTGCAGTGTAAACTAAAGCTGTGACACTGGTACACGCAAGAGAACATTATAGTATTATGAATTTTTAGATTTCTGGTATTGGGACTTCTATCTGTGTCATCCCTTCTCAACAATGTCTTGGTATGAGATCTGTTTAATAAAAGAGATCAGAATGTATTGTTCTCTCTCATATTGGAGCAGAAGACTATGAAGTAGTGAAATGTTGGGATAAATGGAGCCTGGGAATGCGAGAGATATTGGTGCGCAGAGCTTGTTGATGGGAAGCAGTAATATGGTGCTGTGGCTATATGGACATTATTAATGCAGAACTTAGGATATATTGGGCAGTGTATTTGTGAATGTTACCAGAGTATGTAGGGGTGTAAAGATGGTGGAAGTGAGGACCTTTACTAGGATACATGCAAGGGAGTAGCCAGAAAATTAATATACCCCCCACTTTGTACTAAATCTCTGATGGCACCAAACAAGAGAAGCAAGTAAGCCCAATCGACCCTAGAACAGCTTCCTTGTCTTTTACATCCAAGCATCTATCCATTCATTTTTCACCCTTCCACCTATGCGCTGATATCCACTATTTCACCTTTACATTCTGTCATCCTTGTATTACATCATTCATCATTCAGTCTTTCCCCATTTCTTCCATCCACTGAGCCATCG
The DNA here is from genome assembly GCA_963921515.1 of Calotriton arnoldi. Lineage (NCBI taxonomy): Eukaryota > Metazoa > Chordata > Amphibia > Caudata > Salamandridae > Calotriton > Calotriton arnoldi. The sequence continues at coordinate 4,775,383 of CAWUFW010000322.1, read as the reverse complement.
ATCCATCCACACTGCCATCAATCAACTTTACCATCCATCCAATCTGCCATCTATCCATCCACTCTGCCATCCATAAACTATCCACAGTGCCATCAATGTATCCACTCTGCCACCTATCTATCCATCTACCCACCCATCCAGTCTTCCATTAATCTTCTCCCATCTATCCATCATCTACTCTGGCATCCATCCATCCTCTCTGCCATTCATCATCCACTCCGGAATCCATCCATCCACTCTGCCATCTATCCATCCATTCATCCCCTCTTCCATACATCTTCTGCCATCCATCTATCCTTCCTCTGCCATCTATCCATCCACCCATCCACCCTGCCATCTATCCATCAATCTACCCCCTCTGCCACTCATCCAATAATCCATGCATCCATTGCTCTGCTCATCCTCTCTGCCATCCAGCAATGCACCCATCCATGCTGCCATCCATCTATCCACTCTGCCATCCATGCACTCTGTCATCCATGCACTCATAATTTCACCCACTGATCCAGTCATTCATCCATTTACTATGTCATCCTTTCACTTGTCCATCCACCTATCCATCCATCCATCCACTCTGCCATCTTTTCACCTGTTCATCCACCTATCCATTTACTCACTCACTCATCCTTCCAGCCATCCATCTATTTACTCTGCCATTCTTTCACCTGTCCATACACCTATCCTTACCTTCATCCTTTCACCCATTCATCCATCTACTAACTCATTCATCCACCCACTCATACATATATCCTTCCTTCATTCCTTTCACCTTTCCTTCTGTTAAATATTCTTCCTTTCTTTTCTTTTTTTATTTACCCCTTTCGTTTGTCCTTGCTCCTGTTTGCTCTTCATTGACAATTGCTGACGCTGACTGTCATGGCCGACGCGAAGAGCAGGTGTCACCGGGGATTTGTGTCAGTCAACATCACATACAGTCATTGTTCACCACAAGGAGACCATTCTCAGTTTTGAAGAGCCCAAGAGATCTGAATTTTCACCTGAATTTCAGGAGGAGTACACTCTGATGCCAGCCAAGGGTCCAGGACCTGGAGGCACCTCTTGGGGATCTGGACTCACCCCAGCAGAGGCCAGCAGCAGAGCTCAGCCAGGTTTAGGTGGTGTGGTCAGCTGGGCAGCTGCATGGAGGCCTCTGGAAGCTTGTTGTGCCCCTGTAGCTCAAATAGGAGGTCAGCCAACTGATCCACTAACTGTTCCTTGGAAACCTGGAGACAAAGCGTGGCTGCTGATAGATAGTTGCCACTTTGCACAGTATTAAATGTGCAGAACTGGGTTGTCAGACCTGTCATCCTTAGGGTGGCCTTCCTCCAAATGTTTTACCTGCTTACCTCCTCTTTTGGCTGAATCTTTGTGTTGGTCTTAGGACTCTGAGCTCTTTACCACTACTTACAAGTACTAAAGTGCATGTGCTTCTCCCTTAAACATTGTAACACTGGTGTATACACAATTAGGATATTTAAATTACTTATAAGTCCCTTGTAAAGTGGCATACCATATACCCAGGGCCTGTAAATGGAATGCTACTAATGGGCCTACAGCACTATTTGTGCCGTCCACACAACTAGCATTTCAAACCTGTTTCAGGCCTGCACTGCATGGCCTGCGTGTGCAGTTTACTGCCACTTTGATTTGTCATTTAAAACCCTTTGCCAAGCCTTAAACTCTCCTTTTATTGCACATAAGTCACCCCCAAAGGTAGGTCCTAGGTAGCCTATAGGACAGGGTGCTGTGTAAGTTAAAGGTAGGACATGTACTTTTAGGTTTTGCATGTCCTGGTAGTGACAAGCACTCAAATGAATTTTTCACTACTGTGAGGTCTACTCCTCTCATAGGTTAACATTGGGATATCCTTACTATACTTTTAAGCTGTAATTCCTGATTAGAAAGAAGTAGCTGTGTCAGGTTTTATATCTTTGGAATGGTAATGACAAATACTCTTTACTGGTAAAGTTGGATTGCACATTACTATTTTAGAAATGCCACTTTTAGAAAGTGGATATTTCTCTGCTCTTACAGACTGTGCTTGCAGTCTGTCTCCAATACATGTCTGGGCTGGGTGACAGCTACACCTTGTGCATTCCCTCTAGACAGCCACAAACACAGGAAGGTTAGATGTGAGTGAGTACTCATCTGCATTCTGATGGCTCTTCCTGGATAGGAAGGGAGGAAGGGGGTCTGACACTTACACCTGAATACGCAGTACCCTGTCCCCACACAAAGGGCTCATTAACCCCTACTGATAGTCTGGAGCCAGGACTGGGAAGAAAGGACCTTTGTGTACTCTTCTTTGAAGTCACCCTCACTTCAAACGCACAACTGGTTATAAGTACTGGGTCTTTGACAAACCAAAACAGACACTTCTCAACCTACAACTGGACTCTGTCAGAAGGACTGCTCTGCTGCATCAAGGTCTGACACTCTGCTGAACTGCTGACCTGGAAGGCTACCTTTTATTCTGTGCTGCCCTGCTGCCTGTTACTCTCTGCCCCTGCTGAGGGAGAGCTGGACTCTGCCTTGCACCCCAAAGTGCTCTCCAAGGTTGTGTTGGCTTGCCACCTGTTGCTTGGGACTCTGTGATATCAAAGTCTCTACACCTGCTCTTGTGCCTGGTTCACTGGAAGTGGACCCAGATACTTGCTTCAGAGGCACCGACATATCTGCTGAATGCGGAAACAAAAATCAACACATCGTCCCTGTTGCAGGGACAGAAGCCCGGTGCATCGCATCGGAACTGCTGCAGCGCCTTCAGAAACTGATAGATGGAACCGTGCTTCTCTGCAGCAGTATTCTACATGGATTGACGCATCCTTTGACTGCGTGAAGAAACCCAGTGCATCGCACTCAGAACCAACGCATCTCTGCCTCGGTGCTTCATCGATGGAACTGATGCATCGCCACCACTATGGGATCGACATTGACGCATCGCTCAACGCATTGCTCAACTGCGCCCCGCATCTCCCTGTTGCGAACAGTATAAGGTACTTTGTTCACCGGGTCTGCGCGGGTCCTGTACCCGGCCTGTGCTCCACCGTGCGTGGCCTGAACTTTTGACTTTGCCCTGGTCCATCGCGACCAGATACCCTCATAGAAGCTTATTGCTTCTGAGGACTAGAAACTCTTTTTTTCTTTAAAAATTAATAACTCGACTTCTACTTATTGTATTTTTATCATTTTGGGTTTGCTTTATTTATAAAACGATTGTCTATTTTTCTAAACCTGCATGGAGTCTTTTTGTGATGTTTTCATTGTGTTACTGTGCGTGGTGTGTGTTGCAAAAACACTTTACACATTGCCTCTTTAGACAAGCCTGACTGCTCTGTGCCAAGCTACCAGGAGGTGAGCACAGGTTATCTCTAAGTGTGTGTCAAGCTTACCCTGACTAGGATTGTGAGCCCTACTTGGACAGGGTACATACCTCTGCCAACCAGAAACCCAGTTTCTAACATGGGTTAAATAATGGAATCTACGTTTGCAAACAAGCCTCACAGGCTCAAATCAGAAGGGGCTTGAGAGAACTTCAGGAGGACTGGGCACACGGTACTTCACATTGTACTGTGACAAAATCACAGTAAAAGGATCAGGTGTAAATAATTGGAGTATTAGTTAAGGAAGTTAACCACCTACCTCAAATAATCACAGTGCTTGATTAAGTCACTAAATAAACCCAACCTCAACCCCCTGGTTGCTGTGGCACAAAACAGACAGGTTTAACTTAGAGTCACTGTGTAAAATATTTTTGCAGTAGCAAAACAGAAATAAAGTTTTAAAAAAGTAGAACAATAGAGAATATTTGAATGAATAAAATGACCCCAAAATGACAAACAAATAAGAGTCATGATTTTGTAATGTTTAAATTAAAAATAGCACCAAAAAGTATTAAGTGCCCATCCCAGTCATCTGGTTGCACTTGACCAGTACCTGAACACTAGTTAAGGTTGACCGTGATGGAGCCGAGGTCAGTTCTAAAACCAGGTTTGATCTGGTTAGCAGTTTTACCTTTGGCTTAAGGCCCAGATTTACCAACCCTTCAAGCAACGCAACGCAGCAAAGCAAAGCTAGATCAGGAGATACCCCATCTGACCCCTTGGAGTCACTTCTTGGTCCAGGGCTCAAGGGAGTGCCAGTCCAGTCCTTCATGGCTCTTCACATGATATAGACAGCAGATTCAGTTATCTTATGATTCTGCCACAGGTCCAATAGTGTTCTAAAGGAGCGTACTGAGAATGCCACGCTTATGCTTGGTACCTGCCTGTGGGTGGGGGAAACTCTTGGCCACTCTCTAGCCAATAGGATAAAAGTTATTTTGGGCAACCCTACCCACTTCTGCCCATTGCATTTACTGCAAACAATGCCACAGGGCCCCTCCAAGATGGTGAAACCCTTCTTCTCTTGTGCAGAGCCTGTGTGCCCATCCCAGAGATGAGGTCTGGAAAATGAGTAAACCAGAGACCGATACCGCTGTTTGCCGCTGCCGCCCGCTGCCTTGGGGACTCCATCCCCCAGCTACCAAAGCGCCAGGAGGTGCCAACGAGATTTCCCGCGCCGGGAGGCACTTAAAATCAGTTCCAGGTTCCCACAGCGCGGGAGAAGCCTGGGCCAAGGGCAGGCCCACCCGTGCCCATCAGAGCCCGGAGGAGGCTGGGCTGGGCCACCCCCCTGAAATCTGTACATCAAAGGTCTTGGACTGCTTCTCTCTTAAGGTACTGTTTTCCATTTGACTCTTCAAGCTATACACAGGCCTTCTAGCCAAATTACATTTACCTCCCAATGCAGTATACATTTGGCACCATGGGGAAAGGAAAGTGACTGAGGGCTGGTCGGAAGGCGCTGTGAAGAAAAAAACAAAGAAACGGATTCAGAACTCAAGTCCTGCGTCAGGGAGGGAAGGGGAGCGTGGGGTGAATGTGCTGGATCGAATTGATTACGTAATTGCAGATTGTGAGGGCCTGCTCTCGATACCCGCACCATCCTCTGACACTCCTGCTCTCACCCCCATGGCCTCTCAAGCACACATTCCCATTGGGCCCACAAATACTGGGTACGGAAACATACCTAGCCTATTCAAAAAAGCAGTTAGTAAGACCCACACCTTGAAAGCCCCGGAAGTACCAAAAGAGCCCTCTACCTGTCCATTGAGCGAACCTTGCGCGACTGAATGTGTCATGCTGGCTGAACTACCCCTGAGTAATCGCTTTGCACCCCTTGCAGAGCAACCCACCACAAACAATGCACTAATACGCAACATAGACTCGGGACCTACGAGCTCAATAGCTAATAGGCCAAATACGAGCCCTTGTCATGGTGGAAGGACGGTAGCCAGCAAATCACCACCCTCAAATTTAGATCTCCAGATGGAAATAGTAGCCCGAAAAGAAATCATAGAGGCTCTAACTGTCCTAATGTCAAGGTTGTACCTTAGATTAGAAGAAAGTGTAGTGTAGCTCCTATTTCCCTAATAGGCTCTGCGCATTGGAATAATATATCCTATAGGTTTGACATAGGACTAAGGTCAGTATGTCCCTATCGAGTATATTAAACTTAATTACTTGTGCCAGCTAGCTCAGAGGCCACTAGAAACTCCTTGACAACAAGAAGGGAGTAGTTTCTGGCAGCCGCAAAACATGACCACTTTGTTTCCCTTTAGAATCAGAACGTGTCCCAGAGTCGTGGAAACAATAGATAACTATTTCACTCAGCTCAATCGTGCATGCTTAGTTTTCCTCAAAGTTACACAGAAAGAACAGACGGGCGTTTCAATAAAAGATTTATTGAACAGTCTTGTTTCTGGTGTAAGTAAATGTGCTGTTACGATCACAAGACAGTATGCGAGATAAATAATGTACAGTGTGAGCAGTAGAAATAAATAATACTGCGATAGCATTATCTTTTAGTATATATGCATTTACATAAATGACACAGACTAAAAATGCGAGTACTCATACGATGCGTTTCTAATCTAGTTCTACCCCAATGTACCTAACCTAACCTAGGTGTAGGGAGAGGTATGAAGTAGGTGAAGTATTCCTTACTATGGTATACTAAGAGTATGTTAAGCCTAGTATGCCTAGTATGCCAAGAGTCCCTCTAGGTTCTAGTCAGCTCCATACCTGAAGAATGAGAGAGGTAGGAATCTCTTTGCCAGACTCGAACTCCAGCACCCCGCAAGGTAAGTCAGATCACTGGAAGCTGGACTCTCTGCGTGCAGGGATGACAGCGTCTTCTCAGTGCGTCAGGCCGGGAAACGGGCTCCTCTGAAGTCGAGGTCTCCTCTGATTTACAGGGGCTAAGGAAGGTATATTTATACCTGAGAATTACCTCAGAATGTTAGCATTGACGTGAGTCGGACAGCGGAAGACGTCATGAATGAACCCCTAAGGAATAATGGTTCATGCATAATATATGAGTCCTTGAAGAAATCAATAGTCCTGAGCTAGGGAAACTCCCGCAGCCTAAGGGTCTGTTCTTCATGAACTCGTTGTGACGTTAGGGTGGACGGATGTCGGAGACCATGCCTGTATTTGGAGTGCACGGTTTAATGCCTAAATAAGGACTGGGATTTTATGCCTATATAAGGGCAGGGCGAATTATGCCTATATAAGGACATGATACTGGAAAGCCCGTTTATGGACACCCTAAGAGGAATACAACACCCACTCCACTTTCGTGTGTACAATAATACTAAAATGCTAAAAATTTAAAATGCTAAACATTAAATGGAGTACCGCATATTTTAAAAAATATTTCTTAAAAGCATTAAAAACATAGTAAAAATGCAAAAAGGTACTGTACATATTAAGCAATGCTTTTCATTTCAGGCATAAAGATCGAAAATAAAAGCAATTGGAAAGAAATAAGCAATAATATTTACATGTGACAGAAAATGATCGATAAGTTGTTCAAAAATTAAAGTCATTTCATGTCATAAAAATTAATGAACTGTTTTAGACACACAAGATGACTTAGGGGCATATTAACAACGGCCAGCGATAATTATCGCTGGCCGTGCTTAGCGTGAGGAATCCTATCGCCGGCTATCGCTGGAAATTATCGCCATGCTAGCGCTGTATTAACAACGCTTAGCGCAAAGGCGATAATTTTCCAGTGATAGCGATGCTTTTCCATGGAACATCGCTGGTTTCCCAGCGATGTCCCATGGAAAACGGCGATATTCTTGGCGATAGGGCCTGTGGTCTTAGCCACACAATCCACTCCCCATGTTAGGTATGCCTTAGTCAGGAATTTAGCAGACGTTAAATTCCTGCGTTAAGGCATACTTAACGCAATTTAAAATATCGCTAACCCACGTTGCTAATATGGCGATACCTGGGTTAGCGATATGTCCCCCTGTTGTTTTCACAGGCACGCCCCCTTTGCATCTCATTAGCGATGCGATGGGAGGCGTGCAGAAAACGGACGCTAAGTCAGGAATCACGCGCTAGCGTGTCCTTGTTAATTCGGCGATAAAATTATCGCCGCTTTTCGTCCGAAAACGGACGCTAAAGCGGCGATAATTCATTAACGCCGCCTTGTTAATATGCCCCTAAGTGTCCGTGGAAGTACCGCGAAGTCTGTACTATAAGGCTAGTTCCACTTTAAGCAGATTGAAGTGCCATTTTCGTTCTAAAAATGGGAAAAAGTTCAATTTTGGTAGAGTTCCAAGTTTTTGAAAATGAAGGCCAAATTGTTACTGCATCTCTGGAACACTGTATGCTGAATCAGAGTCAGTTTACGGGTCTGGTGTAAACATGAGATCATCTATTTCTATAGACAAAACATCATCCACTGAAGTTGGTGTCAGTTGGAACACCTCGCGTAGTAGATTAATTGCACAGAGATGTGAAGCATCGCTTCTAACATAGGTTGCCGCAGCAATGTTCGCGTCCGTTGTTACCTGTGTGCCTGTAGATCTTTCTCGTACCTCAGCAGCAGCCGGAAGCGTCTGTGAGATCTCAATGAATGCTGACATCAGGATTGGTAGCCTCTGGGGACAACACAGAGCATGGGCCGTTATCGGGTCCAGCAGAGTATCGACATCCGTTGGCGTAGCTGATGGAAATGTTAGACAGGTGTCCAACACGCATTCTTCACTGCATAGCAGGCAGCGTAGAACAGGTAAGATGCAATCTTGCCAGATTGGTCTGAATGACAGGAACCACGTTGTATTCAGGTCCCGTAGACGAGTCATGCCCAATAGCTGTACTATTCGCTCACAGCACTTTCGTTCAAGGAGAGCTTTCTCCATTTCGCTCGGAGTGATGTCTGCGAATAGGCTGGCCATAGCGCAATAGCAGGAAGAGAAATAGAATTCTGGCAACAAGTGCTAGAATTAATGGTATGCCACCAAACACCGAATGTGCAAAGTTCGGGATGATTCAGAGTATTGCCTGGAAAGGTGTTAACAGACCGGAGCAGATGCTCTTAAATACATGTACAATTCCTGTTGTATCAGACATGTTAAAGATACGTCCTATCATTTCTACGAAATGTATAGGGCAGTTTGTACGTATTAAAGTCTGTATCTCAGCCGAAGTCCTTGCTACTTGTAGATCATAGGTTTCTTTGGCCGAGGTCAAAGGCACTGTTTGCTGTAAAAGCATGGCTTTCATTCTGCTCAAAGTATCAAATCTTATAAAAGAGACATTCAGCGAAGGCCATAGAGGCGACTCCCTGACTGTGTCTATTGGGGCAAACAATACTTGCATACAGCAAGTGACCCTGGAGTTGACCGTTACTAGATTTGGGATGCCTGGCAACATTCCGCAGCAACTCTGATCATTCAACATGAGGTAACTCCCATTAGAAAGTTGTCCAAACGTTGGATTAATCACAGCAGCTGGTGTACCCTGCTGATGGCAAGACAAATTTGCCACAGAACCATTACAAGCCCCGTGTAAAGAAATGTCCTGACATATATGTGAACCGCTCAGTGCACGTTTACAGTGTGTACCGCTCAAAAACACTTCACGATCCCCACTCCAACATCTATATGTATACAGTAAATCCCAAGATGTCTTAATGTATTCCTTACCCAACCTTTCATATTTGCCTGCTTGTATTTGTCTGAGGCAATACTGAAACTGAAAAGTAGTCACAGGTAATGTTATTTTGCCACGAATAAACCATTCTGTAGCTGGTTTTTCTGCCACTGTGAATGGTAACTTTTCCAGTTTTTCAATGCTCAGCACTGTATACCTTGCTCCTCTTTGTGCCAATTCGATCTGTTTATCAGTTAGATTGTATTCCGCAAACAGAGCTGACGTGTTGATAAAACGCCAAGGCACATAGCCCGCTCGCAAAGATTGCAGCGTCCAGCTTAATAACACAATAGAACGTAATTGAGACTGACCTTGTTGTAACATCGCCAAATCTTGTTCTAGTATGTCGATAGCAGAGGATACAATGCCATCCAATGAAGAAATTCTGGAGGACAAAGTTGTTAACCCGTTGTCGACCACAATCAATCAATCAATCACAGAATTTGTAGAGCGCACTACTTACCCGCGAGGGTCTCAAGGCGCTGGGGAGAGAGAAGGGGGGATGCTGCTACTGGTCGAACAGCCAGGTCTTGAGTAGCCTCCTGAAGGTCAGCAGGTCTTGGGTCTGTCGTAGGCTTAGTGGAAGGGTGTTCCAGGTCTTGGCGGCGAGGTGTGAGAAGGATCTGCCGCCGGTGGTTGTTCTTCGAATGCGAGGGACGGTGGCGAGGGAGAGGTCGGCGGAGCGGAGCTGGCGGTTGGGGACGTAGAAGAAGAGTCGTCTGTTGAGGTAGGCTGGGCCAGTCTTGTGGAGTGCCTTGTGTGCGTGGATGAGGAGTTTGAAGGTGATCCTCCTGTCGACGGGGAGCCAGTGCAGGTTCCTCAGGTGGGGGCTGATGTGGCTGTGGCGTGGTACGTCGAGGATCAGGCGTGCGGAGGCGTTTGTATGCGTTGCAGTCGCTTGCTGAGCTTGGCCGGGGCTCCCGCGTAGAGGGCGTTCCCATAGTCAAGTCTGCTACTGACGAGGGCCTGGGTGACTGTTCTTCTTGTGTCTGTCGGGATCCACCTGTAGATCTTGCGAAGCATGCGGAGGGTGTTGAAGCAGGAGGAGGAGACTGCGTTGACTTGCTTGGCCATGGAGAGCGTTGAGTCGACCACAGAGAGTGTTTTCTCTAAATTAATACGATCAAGTTCACGTATTCATTCTGCGGCCTCCATCTGTGATACTTTCCATGCTTCATTATAGGCAGCATAAATGCCGGCATATATGAAACGTTTTTGACGTGGTTTTCTTGGCCCAAGCAAGAATTTTCTAAGGTCTGCGTCCTTTTTAAGTAAGGATAAGTGTTGTTTCACATCCTGTAGTGTAGACTTATGCAGCCAATCGAGGCATAATTTTCCTACACTGTATGTTGTTACTACCCCCGGATGCTGTCTTTGGATGTATCTTGGCTCTGGCCTATGAATAGTAAAGCCCTGAGTTTTATTCAGGAATCTTTCCTGACAGTTATTCGTGTCTGTGGGCCAGATCAACCATTTTTTCCAATCAGGATTAGATCTGTTGAGTTGTAGTATATTGTCAACTGTCACCACTGCCTGTGTATCGGTATCACTTGCAGGTGTTGGTACAGAAGGTGTTTTCATCTCTTTGATCTTGGCTAATCCAAGACAAGATGTTTGTTGGACGGTTTCATTCAAAAACATTATTTGTTCAGGGATGATACAGGCTCTAAATAAAGCTTCTATACCCTGTACTTGCCAATCTTTAGTACCCCACACAGTTTTTGTGTCTATTGTGTCTTTCCATAAATCGAAACCCTGTCTAGACAGTTGGGCAATAAATGCTGCAGAGTAAATCTGTTTTGTATTAGTTAACATAATTTTCAGTCCTGTATTGTTTACATTTCTAAAGTAAAATGATTCTGGGTCAGATGTATTGTAACCTGAAAAATATGGAAACTTACTAGTAAATGTTTTTGAACTACCTTTTGGTGGTGTAGGACAATGTTCCCATTGGTTAAACATAAACACATTTCTTGGATATGCAGATTTATGCAAATAATGATGACCATAGTGGTTATAACAATACAGTTGTTCATAGTCTGATGAACCCTCTAAAAATTCATTTTTAGAAAATGCAGCAGATTTTTCTAAGTCAAACATTATGTCATTAACAGTCTCATAGTCCCAATCATCTGAATAGGTACTGGACGTAATTAGATCACTTAGTGAAATTTTAAACAAATGTGGAATGTTCAATTGTTCCGTCGGGCCGAAGACATCATAATCTGTTTTGTCCCACACTATACCATCCTGTATAGGAACAGCTGTGATGTTCACTGATGACAAGTCTCTTGCTTCACGATGGGAAGATTTATGAGGTTTCAAAAGTACGTTCACATCTTTTCCTTCAGTGTTCACATGGATGTATCTGCCACTTATAAGCACGCTCACTGTTGTTACCAAAGCTAGCCAGAGCAGGAAAACAATAAGTCCAGATGTAATCCAGAGTTCAATCCATGGAGAAACCAAATAAGTCTTTTTCATAAAGTGAAGAAAGTCTTGTACTTGCTGCTTGAGTTTGAATGATGCTGGCGTCGTTTCAGGTTCACTCGGATCCTCTGAGAACGTATCAAAGTTAATGAAATAGCCAGAAGCAGTTCTATCAATTGTTGGAATTGCATCAGGATTTGTAGAAATCGCTGGAACCAGTTCATCACTTGTTACATTGGTGTAGACAGGTGTATTTGGACGAACTGTTACTTGGTTTTCAAGAGGGATGAGTTCCATTGCATTGTTGCTTAGTCCTCCATCTGTTACAGCTGAATTCTCGATTGTTATCAGTCTTTCAGTCTGAACCTCTTGGATAGTAGCGAGAGGAGTGCGTCTGCTACTAGGTCGGAGTCCACGAGGCCTACTATTTAGTATTGGCCACATACTGTGGTTTGATGAGGTCGATGGACACAAATCTTTTCTCCTTTCTTCCAGCAAGGGGCGGCAGAAGTACTGTTCTTGTTCCTTGAACTGCTAGGACAGGTACTGGTTGTCTGTAAGAAGGTCCAAATTCCTTCTTGTCCGCAATCTTGTCTCTGACTAGAACCCCAACTTTTGGAATCCAGACAGGCCTTGCTGGGACCGCCGATTTTTCCCCAGTGGTGGTTGGCTGCAGGAATACGTTGCTTTGTTTCGTTCTTAATTCATTGAGTTCCTGTAAAACAGCCAAACGATCTTTGATATCAAACAGTTTATTTTCCACCACTGTGCCTACGTGTTCAAGGTCTGGAACCCACATTCTTGTCCAAAATAGGACCTCATATGGAGTGACCCCCCCTAGAGAACTTCTTGGCAGATTGTTCAATGAGCGTTGGACCCCATTAAGGTGTTTGACCCACCCATCACCCGAACCTAATACCCTAGCTGTTATAGACTGCTTTATGTCCCGGTTTTTCCTTTCCACAACCGAATTTCCCTCAGGATGGAATGGAGAGGAGTACCGCAATGCAACGCCCAGACTGTCCATGGCTTCTTTGTAAGCCCGAGAGCTAAACGCAGGGCCCTGGTCAGAATGTAGCGTGCCTATTGCGAATGTGCCGATAAAGACTCGCAAATCTATAACAGTTCGAGCGTCAGCCGAGCGCTGTGGCCATATCCATAGGAACCTAGAGCATGAATCCACTGCAACCATGATATATTTATAGTTACCGTCCCTTTGCAAGGGACTGCAGTGGTCCAGGTAAACACAAGCTAATGGTTTGTCTGAAATTAACAGGGGTGTCTGCGCAGGACGTTTCACTGTTGAGACTTTCATCTGTTGGCAAATATCACATTCTAAAACATAGTTCTTTGTTTGTTTCCTAATGCCAGGCCACCAATATCTTTGCTTGAGTAAAGATACTGTCGCTGAAACACCTGCATGGGCAGAAGCTATCCCTTCGTGTGCTGCTAGGATTAGTCCTAATCTGCGTTCCTTGTTTGGAATTACCCTATCCCCCACTCCAGGGATTCGCGCAAAAGGAACGTTGTTCGCATCAATTACATAAGAGTACTTGAGTGGAAACTTTTTTGGTAACGCTGCACTGCTGCCCTTGCTTGAAGCATTGACAGCCAACATTATCTCACCGTCTATTTTTGTTTTTGAACGAGTGATCGCAGCTACGGAAGCCGTCTGAACAGCCCCCCTTGCGGCTTCGTCAGCCAATGAATTCCCTGCAACGTGAACGCCATCACGTTGATGACTCAGTGTGTGGATCACGTGAGCCTTTGGTAGTTCGTTTTTCAACTGAACTACTTGTTCCCAAAGCATTTTGGGGCATATTAGCAAGACCCACGTTAAAGTTATCGCCGTTTTAGCGGCAGGAAACTGCCGCTAAAACGGCGATAATGGGCTTGCTAATATGCGTTATAGAATTCCAATAGAAGCCCAGGTTAGATGTGCAGGACATCTAACCTGGGCTTCTATTGGATTCCATAACGCATATTAGCAAGCCTATTATCGCCGTTTTAGCCGCAGTTTCCTGCCGCTAAAACGGCGATAATTTTAACGTGGGTCTTGCTAATATGCCCCTTTATGCTTTATTGTGCCACCTTTCGCATCTTTGAAACCATTTTCAAGCCAGTTTCGTATATATTCATTATACGACTGAACACAGTAAAAGGAATCGCACACTATTAGTGTGGGGAATTCTTGATCTGTACTTTCAAGTGCCAGTTTGAATGCTTGTAGTTCAGCTCGCTGAGCTGTACAATCTCCTAGAGATTGAGTCTTTGTGACCATAGGTGTGAAGATGCCATTTCGCATGCGACCTTTAACGATTGCACACGCTGCACTGTAAGCTTGCTTACTCCCTGTTGCGGGCTGTGCGGATCCGTCAGTGTAAATTATGAATTCGTACTGATCGAGAGGCAGAATCTCAGTGGGCAGAGGACATTCTTGTTCATATTGCAGGAATGCTTGTGTTTTTAAATCTGGATCAAAAACATATTCAACATCTGTTGCAGCAAGAGAATTAACCCATTGTATCCATCCTGGATGTAATGCTTTAGCATTTGGAATGCTTGCTTTTGTGACCGCTTCTAAAGCTGGTACCGGGGTTACGACAATAATGCGTTTCCCTTGTGCTAAGGCTCTTTCTTTTGCTACAGCCGTTTGAACTGCTGTCAGAATTTTTTCAGTTGAACTGAAGCGCATTTCCGCTTGTGTGTACAAATGAGATTTGTATGCGATTGGTATTTTTTCACCCTCATTGAAGGTTAAGTAGGTGAATCCGCATTGACCCGAAATTATTCGGATCACCAAATTTCGTTGACTTACACGTGTTTGTAAGTGATTTGTTGCTAACATGTTAGCCTGTAGTGAACGCAAGATTTCTGTGTGTTCTTGTGTCCAATTTCTGATCGAAAAATCAGGTTTGATTAATGCGTAGAGAGGTTTAACCCTTTCTGCGTAATTTAGTATGTATGTTCTTCCAAAATTTAGGAAACCCAGGATGGATTGTAAGTTTTTAGCGTTTTTGGAGGTTGGAGCAGCGCACATTTCTCTAGAAAGTTAGCTGCCAAGCTCTTGCCTTCACTTGAAAGCTCATATCCTAAAAATAGGACATTAAGATGGGCAATTCGGGACTTTTTAAAGTTGAACTTGTAACCCTCAGAGGCCAAACCCAGTATAATGGTGCTCACCCTGTTCAAGTGTTTGTCCAGATCATCGTCTGTCAGATAGATGTCATCGACATAAGACAATGCCTCATTGTCATAAATTTGTAATAACTCCGTTACCCTCGCTGAGAATAACCCTGGGCTGTTCTTGAACCCTTGTGGGAGTCGACAAAAGTGACGCTGGGTCCCCATTATGGAGAATGCTGTTAAGTACCTGCTTTCAGGTGCTATGTTTTGACAAAAGAAACCATTTGAGATGTCTAATGTTGTTTTATATTTTTTACGCACAATGTTATTCATTAATGCTGTGCTATGTGCATTTTGCACTGCAAAAGCTTTAGAACAAGTGTTTAGGTGTCTGTAATCCAAAACTAGACGATATGTATTGTCTGGTTTGGAGACAGGAAACAAAGGATTGTTCATTGAGGAGGTGCATGTTTCAATCACCCCTTGATATTCAAGTTGATCTAAGATCTCCCTGACCTGTTTTTTAGCTTCTTGCTTTATTGGATACTGCCTTTGTGCAGTTGGTTCATGTTTCAGATGTATTTTATGGTGAGGTGAGTCCTCATCCCATCCTACATGATTTTTATATAATGCTGGGGCCTGGGCCACTGCCCATTTCCTGGCATATGTATATCTTAGGTGCATTGGTATATGGTTGGAGAAGGCAGGCATAATAATGTCCTCGCCATGTGGGCACTCCCTGACAAATTGTGGAGGCCAGTCCTTTTCTGCTAGAAGTATGTCATAGCCCTTTGATAGTCTTTCCCAAAAAAGTGCTTTCACCTGTCTAGGTTTGTCTCCCTCCATCCGGAGTGTTATTTCATATAACTTTTGAGGAGCACTAACCCTGGTGTCTACAGTCTCTACTTTAATGTACTCATTCAAGTCCACTATCTCCAGAAGTTCCTTCAGGTTCTGGCGAGCTATTGTGACTTCTGCTGCACTGTCCAGCATTGTCTGAGCCCATTCTCCATTCTTGAGTTGTGTTTTCAGTATTCTCGGCATGTCTGATCTTTAGACCTGCTACTTTCTTTTTGGAGAATTGAGGTTTTGCTTTAGTTTTTGGAGCATGTTTTTCGTCTTTCGATTTCACGCGTTCTTCTCTATGTTCCGATCGTCCTCTTCTTTCCGAAGTCTGTGATGAGATCTGAAAGGGACGAGAGGAACGTGTATCAGTATCTTGATACCTGTCAGGTTTTCTCAAATTATCCCTATTCCTGAGGTTATACCTCCTTTCAGAGGGCTCCTTTTGAGGAGACCTACCTCGGGATTGAGAATGTTTTTCGTTTGAATTTTGTTTATTAGTCTCCCATTTCTTTTTAGAAGATGTAGGAGTTTGTTTAATTGAGTCCTTCTCAGGACTTTCAGATAGCTTCGGCTTCACTGGTCTTCCACCCAAACTATCTCTGCCTAATTCTGCATAAGATTGTTCTATTATTCTGGGTAGCTCAGTTTGATGTTCTGTAACATCAAATTCCCTTAACTTTTGAGCGGATCGCCACTGCTGCTGCCTCCCTTTAATATTAGATAATATTATTGTTGAGACCTGGTCGAAATTTTTCAGTAATTTCATACCTAAATTTAGAGCAGGCTCTGCCCCGTATTCGTTTTGAATTTGTTTCAGGACATCAGGTATTACCGCAATTGATGGAATGCCATGTGTTTTAGTATAGATGGCAGCAAAGACTGAGCCCCAAGTGGTACAGTCTTCCAGTTGTGGTGTGATCCCCATCGGTAAACTGATTGTCAGTATTCTGTGTTTCTCATGCGGGCTAGTATTTGGAAATACTGCTTCGATTTGAGTAATTTTTGAGCTATCCAAAATGGAATTTGCTCACGTTTTGTGGGCATTTTACCCATGACTGCGTATAGAGTCTGTGGTGTAATTTTTAGTGTATTCCCCTGTTGAGGAGTTGCATTTGGAAGTGTCAATGGTGGTTGGACTGTGAAAGTCCTCATGACATATTGTACCAATTGTCTGTAGATTTTTATTAGTTCTTGTAGTTGAACAAGTAGGTCCTCATCTGACATTATATCCAGTTCAGGATGAGGTGTATAGCCGGCTAGAATCGGCCATGTTGCTCCTGGTCTACCTAGTGGACCGAGCCTGGTAATGTTTCTGTGATGTTTTAGGGCGCCTTTAAACCAGAGCTGATGCTCCTGGTATGTTAATGGAATTTCAATATCCTCGAAAGGAATGTATTCCTCTGGTGGATCATCTTCTTTGTAGAAGTGAAACATGTGTATTACTGGATTGGATTCAGGAAATATTACCCATGAATAGAATACCTCTGTCTGAAAGGATTCGTGTGCCTCTATCACGAAAACTGCTCTACCTCCTCTTGGTGGTAGGCCATGTTTTATAAGTTTTAGAGTGATGGCTCTTCTTAAATTTGGAGTGATGTCTATAACACCCTCCTCGGATTCATTTAAACCTGTAATGTTAAAAACTGCTGCTTGGGCTGGATCAGCCGCAGCTCCACCGCTTCCGGTTTCAGTCATTTTGTTTTTGAAAAATGTAGAACAAGTTTCAAGGAAACAAAGATAAGGTGCACAATATTTTGGAACAGTGTATCCTTCAACGTTGAGCAAACCAAACAGCTAATATATAGGGTACTGCCCTATGTAGCCTTGGTGGATACTTAACCCTGCCCACTCCAGACGTCTTTTGGAGTATATGGGTAGGGGTCTCTGAGAGAAAAAGCACGGCTGAGTTACTCAGTATCTAACGTTGAATTACCGCCTTACCAAACCGTTGGGCGCCATGTAGTGTAGCTCCTATTTCCCTAATAGGCTCTGCGCATTGGAATAATATATCCTATAGGTTTGACATAGGACTAAGGTCAGTATGTCCCTATCGAGTATATTAAACTTAATTACTTGTGCCAGCTAGCTCAGAGGCCACTAGAAACTCCTTGATGACAAGAAGGGAGTAGTTTCTGGCAGCCGCAAAACATGACCACTTTGTTTCCCTTTAGAATCAGAACGTGTCCCAGAGTCGGGGAAACAATAGATAACTATTTCACTCAGCTCAATCGTGTATGCTTAGTTTTCCTCAAAGTTACACAGAAAGAACAGACGGGCGTTTCAATAAAAGATTTATTGAACAGTCTTGTTTCTGGTGTAAGTAAAATGTGCTGTTACGATCACAAGACAGTATGCGAGATAAATAATGTACAGTGTGAGCAGTAGAAATAAATAATACTGCGATAGCATTATCTTTTAGTATATATGCATTTACATAAATGACACAGACTAAAAATGCGAGTACTCATACGATGCGTTTCTAATCTAGTTCTACCCCAATGTACCTAACCTAACCTAGGTGTAGGGAGAGGTATGAAGTAGGTGAAGTATTCCTTACTATGGTATACTAAGAGTATGTTAAGCCTAGTATGCCTAGTATGCCAAGAGTCCCTCTAGGTTCTAGTCAGCTCCATACCTGAAGAATGAGAGAGGTAGGAATCTCTTTGCCAGACTCGAACTCCAACACCCCGCAAGGGAAGTCAGATCACTGGAAGCTGGACTCTCTGCGTGCAGGGATGACAGCGTCTTCTCAGTGCGTCAGGCCGGGAAACGGGCTCCTCTGAAGTCGAGGTCTCCTCTGATTTACAGGGGCTAGGGAAGGTATATTTATACCTGAGAATTACCTCAGAATGTTAGCATTGACCTGAGTTGGACAGCGGAAGACGTCATGAATGAACCCCTAAGGAATAATGGTTCATGCATAATATATGAGTCCTTGAAGAAATCAATAGTCCTGAGCTAGGGAAACTCCCGCAGCCTAAGGGTCTGTTCTTCATGAACTCGTTGTGACGTTAGGGTGGACGGATGTCGGAGACCATGCCTGTATTTGGAGTGCACAGTTTAATGCCTAAATAAGGACTGGGATTTTATGCCTATATAAGGGCAGGGCGAATTGTGCCTATATAAGGACATGATACTGGAAAGCCCGTTTATGGACACCCTAAGAGGAATACAACAAAAGTAGTGGACTTGAAACCTCCCTACCCGTGCCCCTCTCAAGCATCAACATAAACTCAAATATGAATCTTCCCACCCCCATAGCATGCAAACAACATGCAAAGCTCCTAATACTAATTCCGTATCCTCGATTGGTACCTCAGGCCACTATGAAAGGGTCCCTTGCATTCCAACAACCGTGCATGGCAAGCACCGGGAGGGCCCCTGGGGGGGGGGGAACATAGGGGTTTCCATAGGGACACAGCAGGACTAGGGACGCCCATAGAGCAAGAGCTGCCACGTCCGAGTGCAGGCTGTAATATGGTGCCTCTACTCCGTCGACCTCACCATCCCAATCACACTGCTTCCCAGTCTACTACCATTTACATGATCAATGTACCCAAGGTTGACTCCAACATCGTCAAAGACGAAAATGGTGAAGCCCTAAAAAATAAAGTTATACACTGGAATAGGCACGCAAGGGGATGCAGATCTATAATAAGGGATGACATCTTGCGGGCAAGAAGAAGTCTCTTAAACAACAGTCCTGCTGACGCAGTAGAGCTTACCCTAGCCAGTAAACATCTAGTGCCCAACTTATTTGCCCTTGAAGCTAGAACCTGCCCAGCACCTGCTACAAACATCCAACTGAAGTTGAACATCCCTAGTCTTGCGGAACCTGTTAGTACTGCTCTGTTGCCTCTAAGGGACTTCCCTCTTTTGACCCTATCTCAGAATGACTGACTACCTCCAGAATTCCTTCAGGAAACTGTGCACCCCTCTAATACTGATGCAGATTTGAATTCTTCCACGCCACATCCCCGGCAGGAGAGTCCTTCCTCAGGGACTGAGCTAACGACATCTAATTCACAGCCTGCCCTAGAAGCAGTCACTACCCCCCAAATGGGAGATCTCTCTCAGGCCAAAGACACAAACATATGTATCCAATCAGCTACCCACGCGACCAAAACAGTCGCTTAACTCCTGCCCCAGATTCTCCCCCAGACCATAGATATTAGGAAGTTGAAATAGCGTCATGGAATGTGGCGGGCATAAGGGGGAAGCTTGATCTTCCCCATTGGCTGGAGTTTATTAATCAGCATGAGATCTGCATTTTGCAGGAAAGCTGGAGCCTGACTCCTATATTCATTCCGGGATTTGTGACATTCCACAGACCGGCAATTTCTTCCAAACATGGCTGGCCATTAGGAGGGCTGCTCATTTTGATTAATACCTCACTTATTTGTGACACTGAGGAGCTGTCCATCAATAGCCAGGATATTCTTGGGGTTAGGCTAAAGGGTGGCATGGGTAAGAGCATTGACATCTTTAACGTCTATGCGAGGAGCTCCAGAGGAGGTAGCTCGCCAACCCTTCAGGCCCTTGATGGGATATTGGACGCCAAGCAAGATAGTCACCCCCTAATTGTGGGTGTCGATTTTAATGCCACTTATGAGCCTCTTGATTGGACAGACACATACGAGGTCAACGAGGAGGATAAAATGTGGCTGGTACCATCACTGGAGCTCCCCCTATAAAAAAGTGGTCACAAGCAGCCCTGCAGTTGAATGCCATAACCCTGGAACATAGGCTACGGGCCACCAATGGTAGAACTTGCTCTGATAAAGGAGGAGGGATGACCTTCACCGGGCCAAATGGGTCTAGTCAGATTGATTATATACTTGTGGACCTTACATTATGGTCACTAGTACAAGACATGGCTATTATCCCGACTTGCGAAAGTGACCATAATCTACTCAGCCTAACTGTTGAGCACCCATGGGGAGAAAAGGTGAGGGCAGCACTTACCACACTTACCACCAAGGAGGTGACCCCTTCAAATGACAAACGCTGACGTAAATGGCACGCAATCATGGCAGACGATCTAAAGCTCAAAACGCTAAATAGCGATCTAGAAACACATCTGGGGGTATTGTCACCTGTGCCTGATGAGTCGATCACAGCGGCAAGTCTCAGTGCCCTACATGCGAAGTTCTTCGAACACCTGGCTAGAAACTTTCATGTCCATTCACACAGGTCCAGGCCAATACAGGGGAGATCACTGGGAACAAATCTGTGGTTTAGTAAGGAGTGCAGAGTACTAAGAAGGAGCTTTTCATCAGCCATTAGAAACAGGGACATCCCTCTGACCCGCAAAATAATGTGGCATTATAAACTGGCACAAATGAACGCGAAGAGAGAATGGGATGAAAGGAAATGGGAAGAACTTGGGGAGTCAATTTCGCATCCAGACACTAGGATGTTTTGGTCACTTCTGTCCAGGGCAATTTTGCATTCCTGCAAAGGCGTGGCAAAAACACTTTGGCGCTCTGTATTCCATTGCTTGCACCCAAGATAGAATTCCGATGCTGCTTGACTTATCCCAACCATCATGCAGCTTCTCGTTCACTAGAGAGGAAATTTTGGCCTCTCTGGATGCCATTGCACCTCCTAAAGCCCCGGGTCCGGATGGCATCCCAGGAGACCTTTTTCGCTTAGATAGGGAGAACTGGGCAACCTACTTAATGACACTCTCTAATGACATCGCTGGTGGGGGGGACAATTCCAGATTCTTGGAAAGGGGCTGAAGTGATCCCCATTTTTAAGAAAGGTGACAGGTCTATCCCCTCCAACTATCAGCCAATTAGCTTGATCGATTATGCCTAAAAGGTCTTCTGCCACTCTCTCCTTGTCAAGATCCAGGATTGGATGGATGAGAATCACATCCTCTCTCCGCTCCAAGCGGGTTTTCGACGGAAGACTGGCACAGTCGATCAAGTTTTTCGCCTTGTCATGTTATACTGGAAGGTGGTCCTGTTGGGTAAGGGGAGTCTATACATAGCTTTTATAGACTTAAAAACAGCCTTAGATCTCATTCCCAGGGATATACTGTGGCGGGTGCTCAGGGATATGGGCATGCCCTTGGGAAATCTGGCACTCCTAATTAGGTTACTTGAAAATAACTTTGCTCGTGTAAGATGGGGTAGTCAGGGAGAAATTACCGATCCCATCAAAATTCAGCGGGGGTCTGACAGGGCTGTGTTCTAGCCCCAACCCTCTTCTCACTTTATATCAATCAAGTAGCTGAGCTCCTATCTTCCACTCCTGCGGATGCTCCCTCATTAGCTAACCACAAAATTGCCACCTTATTATTTGCAGACGATACCCTTCTCGTCTCATAAACTCCCATGGGCCTGCAAAAACTATTAAACCAATTCAAGATCTTTTGTGATGGGAGGGGCCTGGAAATTAACACCTCCAAAACTAAGTTAATGCTGTTGAACCCCCATAAGTCCTTCAAGGGAAATCTGTTCTTGGACAATGATCCTCTCGAGAGAGTCAGTTCCTTCGATTACCTGGGAATCAAGCTATCGGAGGGTATGGCCTGGAAGTTCCATCTTAAGAAGGCCTTCCTCAAATTCACCCAGGTGACCGGGGCTCTGAGGAAGGAGCATTGTCTCTCTTACCCCAATCCAATAGCACCTGCACTGAAATTATATAGTTGCAAGGCTGTGAGCAGTGTCCTTTACGGGGCTAAGTTGTGGGGCATGGTAAGTGCAAGTGACCTTTCAGCAACAGAGAACAAGTTTCTTAGAAATTTGGTATCTCTCCCACAAAGTACCTCTCTTTTTCCACTAAAGCTTGATTTGGGTATTAAGCCCAGTAATGATCTAGCAAGGCTTCGTCCCCTGTTATTTTGGCATAGAATGGTCGCCACTCCCGAATTGGCTCCTTATGCTGCATCTTTTAATCAGGTTTGCGCCCTGGATACCACAAACAAAATTGGGTGGATCAAACATGTAAATAGCCTTCTGTCCAGCATTGGTCTGTCTGAGCATAGTATTGGCGGCCCACCAACCCATACTAGAGGTCAGGTTAAATCACTATACTGAGCCTGGGTTGAGCAGAATACATATTCCAAAAGCAACCAGGGCAGACTAACAGATGAATTTGCAGACTTGAAAGTCTGCCGCTCCTTAGAAAGCTTCCTCGAAATTATTAAGGTTCCGGCCGACAGGAAGCTTTATATCCAATTCAGGCATGGCACCTTGCCATTTAATGCTTTTACAAACTCTTGGCTGACTAACAAATCTCAGCCTAAGGGCTGCCCTTGCTGCCCCTGCCCACATGAATCGATAGGCCATGGTTTTTTTGCTTGCACAGCTTATGTGAAACCCAGGGGCAAATGGCTAGCCCCAGTTTGCAGACAACTTGGGACTCAAGATTCTAAAGTGGCCCTGCGCATACTGAAATCAGATGCAGGACCTTTGTTTGCGTGCGCAACTGCAAACCTTTGGGGCCACTTTTGGGCGATTAGAAGGAGGGCGCTGTCAACCCCCTTACCTACCTCAGAAAGCCATAGACATGATGACCCGCCTACACAAGATCAACTCCTATAGTGGCCACTATTTTTAGATTGCAAATAGCTGTTTTACTGTTAATAATTAACACATTTTAAATTCTGCCCTCGCTGTTTTATCCTGCATAATGGTGTTTCTATTATACCTATATGAATCTTTTAGTGTTAGATTTTGGAATGTAAATCCAGGGTCTGCCTTTCACAAAACCTTTTGAATGCACTTGAACTTTAGACAAGGGTCCTAGCCATTATGTATAGTAACCTCTGGCTTGTTTGTGGCCCCAAAGCCATGAATCATTTGATAATTGTTTCATCTTCACATTTCCTGTAAGCTGTCACTGTCTTCTTAACTTTGCTTATTGTTTTAATTGCATCTCTTTTAATACCTACTCGAATGTCGACTCTTAAACCAGAATGCATGATGCTTGTCTTGAATGGTTGTATCTTTTATGGTTTTTACCAAAATAAAGAGAGTTTGACTTTACTTGAGTAAACCCTCCTCCATGGTTACTCCAAACCATTTCTGGGGCAGCTCCCTCCCCACAGGGTGTGGAGCCTGGCTAACTAGAGGAACAAGAAATGGACCTATGCAGGTGTCATCTGGCTTCTGTCTGTAAAAAGGAGATCCATCTGAAGATATTTAAGTTCCTGGGCACTGTAAAAATGGTCATCCTGCCGGAGGACCAGAAACACTTCCTAACACCCAAACCTGTGTCTCCTGTTCTTGGAGCAGCTTTCACATCTCATTCAGGGCTGTAGCAGATGGCTAATGCAAATCAGCCTCCATAGGCTTGAATCAGGAAAAATGTAACTTTCTAAAAGTACCCTTTCCCTAATATTTATTAAAAATTCATATTTACCATTAAATTGGATTTTCAATAACTTTTAAAAAGAGTTTTAAGTTATGTTTCTAGCTGTTTACTAACCAAAACCAAAATTAGCATTATTAAATGTAATAATGTAACTCAATATTTTCCTATATAACAGCCAGCCTTGCTACAGAGAAAATAGCTTTTGGGGGGTTTCACTGTAAGGATATTTATAACAATACATTTACACATGTCCTATTTTTTAAATTACAGGTGCTTTGCCTTATTGGCAATAAGGCCTACATAGGAGTGACTTATTAATATTTTAAAGGAAGGTTTTGACCTGTACAAATGGGTTACTTTGATAGGTCGAATTGCAGTATTTAAACTACCACAGGTCAAATTGCAGTATTTAAACTACCACAGCCAGCTACAACAACAGGCGTGGAGCCAGGTTTCACATTGTCACTGTAGTGGATGGCACAATAGGTGTTGCAGTCCACTAGTGACGTTTAATTTAAAGGACATGGTTACACTGGTATGTAGACATATTATCGAGTTTTAAATATCGTTTTGCTATAATATCAAGTTTAAAATGTCGAAAGTCAAAAATATCGTTGTGTTTAATATCAATGTCAATAATATCAATTTACTGTGTTGTATAAAATATCGTTGTTCAAAATATCGATTTTGAAAATATTGTTATTAAAAAATATCAAATTTGTAAATGTTGTGAAATTTGTATTATAGTATACATTTTTAACTGTATTAATAATTTTTATTGAATTGTATATGTTTTATAGAAAAAGAATTAGGAGTGGGGTGTTGGGTTTATAGGGGATAAGGGTGGGGAGTGTTTTTTAAAAATTATTTTTAACTGTAATTTTTTTTTAATTAATATTAAAGAAATTTGAAATTATGTTTTAGGAGCAGGATGTTGAGGTTATAGGGGATAAGGGTGGGGAGCGTCTAAAATTTTGTTTTATTCAATTTAAAACTTTATTTTTTAAATTTTATCATTAATAATGAAAAAATTAAAAATTGTGTTTTAGGAGCGGGATGTAGGCGTTATAGGGGATAAGGGTGGGGAGTGTTCTAAAATAAAAATGATTTTTTTTTTTTTTAAATGTATAAAATTGTATTTAAAAACATAATTTGTTTTTAGGAGCGGGATGTTGGGGTTATAGGGGATAAGGGTGGGGAGTGTTTTAAAAAATAAAAAATGTGAAAATAAAAAAATATATATATTTTATATTAAAAAAATTAAATTTTGATTAGGTGATGAGGGGAGTATTTTTAAAATAAAATACATTTATATTTAGATTTTAATATATTAAAAATAAATTATGAATTTATAAAAAATGTTGTAAATTTTGTGATATTTTGTGAAATTTGCAGATAATTTTGTGGAGTAATGTTTAATAAAAAAAATTGAAAAAGTGAACATTTGAAATTAAAATTTAAATTATAATATATTAACAATTTTTGTTTTGATATGGTATTATAGTAGTGAAATAATAAATTAACAAAATAATGTATTATTTAATGTAGAGGTGTTTAGTGTTGAGATGGTATTATTGTGTATTTTAAATTTTGAAGATGGTTAATGTTTGTTTTTGAAAATAATAATGTTATATAATTGTTTTTTTATGTTTAATATTTTTATATAAAATTACCTATATTTTTAATTTTAAAATAATTTTTAAATATTTTTTTAAAATTTATTGTATAAATAAAAATAATAATTAAAAAGTCATATTTTTGGGGGGATAACTTTTATAATTGGGAATATGTTAATATATATGTATAACGTGTATTATTTTATATGTATTTATGTAATTGTATTGGGAATATTACATTTTATGGGGTATATTTTTGTACACTTTTCTTGAGTTAATATAGGGGCCTATTACGATGGCGGTCGGATGACCGCCGCCGGCCGGCGGTGGCAACCGCCGGACCTGCGGCGGACATCCGCCGCGATCGCAAGCCAGAAAACCGCAGGTCAGATTAGGATGGTGGTGGTGACCGCGGCGGTGGGAAATTCCGACCGCCGCTTTTCCGCCGGTTGCCATCCGCACTCCTGCCCTGCAGACGGAGAAGGACCGGGATAATGGTGGCGGTGCAGGGCAGGCTCCGCCAGCACGATTATGAGGCTGGTGATAGCCAGCCTTTCCTCAGCGGTCAGACTGCCATGGAAAGGCATGCGGTGATTGTCTTCCAGGGGCCCATTGCGGGCCCCCAATGTTTTGTGGGGGGTGTGGGTGCACTGGGGGGGTACCCAAGGTCCCCCCCTACATGTCCCTGTACCAGGTGGCAGGCACTGTGCAGTGCCTGCCACGCAGTGCAGGGAAATGCAGGACATGCTCATTTGGACATTGCTGCGGTGCTGCGGGCAGCAGCAACCCCTGCAATGTTAAGGCCCGCGATCCGACCGCCGCGGTCGGATTTCGAGCAAGGAACATCCTAATGCGACCGGCAGTTATGTTGCGGGCCTTGCGGGCGGTCTTTTGCCATTACCATGGCGGTCGGGGAGGTTTTCCGACCGCCATCGTAATAGGCCCCTTAGTTTGGGGTGGAAATAGTAAATTATATATGTTTAGGGGCCGATTCCGATTCGGGCCGGAAATCTCTCCGACCGAGCCGGACCCGGAGAGATTTCCGACCGAATCGGACCCGTGCAGCCCGATCGAACGAGTACGATGCGTCCGTATGCTATCGGACTTGAGTCGGTCGGACTCCCATTGAAGTCAATGGGAGCCGGTCGTACAACGCGTACGCGGGCTCCCATTGCCTCAATGGGTGCGAGGCGAACAAGGGCGCCCCTACAGTGGGTACGCGGCGGAGCGACTCACGCCGTACACGCACAGGTAGGGGACCCATGGGTCCCCCCTGTGTGCGACTCGCACGGCTACGCATACAGGGGGGTCAGACACGGACCCCCGAAGTATGGCTCCGACTGCTCTTTCGAGCCGGGCGGCGCGTGTCGTTCGGACTGCTCGCGGCGCGCATCGTACTTACCCGGCCGGGGAACGTCTCGGTCGGTGCGGTTCGACCCGGGAACGATTCGGTCGGAGCGGTTGGGACGCCCGAACGAGTCGGTCGGCAAATTTGCATCGTACTCGCTCGTCCGGACGCACGTACGAATCGGTCGGGAAATAGGGCTCCGAATCGGATCCGGTTATGCCGAATCCGATTTGGAGCCCTACCGGCCGAGATCGGAATCGGCCCCATAGTGTCCAGCACGTTCCCTGAGTTAATGTAGTTTGGAGTGGGAATAGTAAATTATTATGTTTAGTGTCCAACACCTTCCATGACTTTTTCTAGTTTGGCGTGGGAATAGTAAATTATATAATTATATATGTTTAGTGTCCAGCACCTTCCCAGAGTTAATACAGTTTTGGAGTGGGAATAGTAAATTATATATGTTTAGTGTCCAGCACCTTCCCTGAGTTAATACAGTTTGGCGTGGGAATACTAAATTATATATGTTTAGTGTCCAGCACCTTCCCTGAGTCAATATAGTTTGGAATGGGAATAGTAAATTATATATTTTTAGTCTCCAGCACCTGCCCTGACTTTTTCTAGTTTGGAGTGGGAATAGTATATTATATATGTTTAGTGTCCAGCACATTCCCTGAGTTAATACAGTTTGGAGAGGGAATAGTAAATTATATATGTTTAGTGTCCAGCACCTTCCCTGAGTTAATATAGTTTGGAGTGGGAATAGTAAAGTATATATGTTTAGTGTCCAGCACCTTCCCTGACTTTTTCTAGTTTGGAGTGGGAATAGTATATTATATATGTTTAGGGGCCGATTCCGATCTCGGCCGGTAGGGCACCGAATCGGATTCGGCTTAACCGGATCCGATTCGGAGCCCTCTTTCCCAACTGATTCGTACGTGCGTCCGGCCGAGCGAGTACGATGCGAGCGCACGCGAAATCGCCGACCGACTCGTACGCGGGTCCGAACCGCTCCGACCAACTCGCACGAACACGACTCGCACAGCGCAATGGAGACGTTCCCCGGCCAGGCAAGTACGATGCGCACCGCGAGCAGTCCGACCGACTCGCGCCGTCCGGCTTGAAAGAGCAGTCGGAGCCAGACTTTGGGGGTCCGTGTCGGACCCCCCTGTACGCGTAGCCACGCGAGTCGCACACAGGGGGGACCCATGGGTCCCCCCTACCTGTGCATGTACGCCGCGAGTTGCATCGAGGCATACCCGCTGTAGGGGGCGCCCTTGTTCGCCTCGCACCCATTGAGTCAATGGGAGCCTGCGTATGCGTTGTACGTCCGGCTCCCATTGACTTCAATGGGAGTCCGACCGACTCGAGTCCGATTGCATGCGTGCGCATCGTACTCATTCGGTCGGACTGCCAGGGTCCGATTCGGTCGGAAATCTCTCCGGGTCCGGCTCGGTCGGAGTGATTTCCGGCCTGAATCGGAATCGCCCCTTAGTGTCCAGCACCTTCCCTGAGTTAATACAGTTTGGAGTGGGAATAGTAAGTTATATATGTTTAGTGTCCAGCACATTTCCTGAGTTAATACAGTTTGGAGTGGGAATAGTGAATTATATATGTTTAGTGTCCAGCACCCTCCCTGACTTTTTCTAGTTTGGAGTGGGAATAGTAAATTAAATGTGTTTAGTGTCCAGCCCCTTCCCTGAGTTAATACAGTTAGGAGTGGGAATAGTAACTTATATATGTTTAGGGTCCAGCTCCATCCCTGACTTTTTGTAGTTTGGAGTGGGAATAGTAAGTTATATTTGTATAGTGTCCAGCACCTTCCCTGAGTTAATGCAGTTTGGAGTGGGAATAGTAAATTATATATGTTTAGTGTCCACCACCTTCCCTGAGTTAATGTAGTTTGGAGTGGGAATAGTAAATTATATATGTTTAGGGGCCGATTCCGATCTCGGCCGGTAGGGCACCGAATCGGATTCGGCTTAACCGGATCCGATTCGGAGGCCTAGTTTCCGACCGATTCGTACGGTCGTCCGTGCGAGCAAGTACGATGCGAGCGTACACGAAATCGCCGACCGACTCGTTCCCGGGTCCAAACCGCTCCGACCGACTCGTACGGACACGACTCGCACCACGCAATGGAGACGTTACCCGACCGAGCAAGTACGATGCGCGCTTCGAACAGCCCGACCGACTCAGTAGCGTCCGGCTCCAAAGAGCTGTCGGAGCCGGACTTCGGGGTCCGTGTCGGACCCCCTGCACGCATAGCCGCACGAGTCGCACACAGGGGACCCGAGGGTCCCCTCAAACATGCATGTACGGTGCGAGTCGCACCGACGCGTACTCCACTGTAGGGTGCCCCCTGTTCGCGACGTACCCATTAAGTCAATGGGAGCCCGTGTACGCGTTGTACGACCGGCTCCAATTGACTTCAATGGGAGTCCGACCGAATCGAGTCAGGCAGCATACGGCCGCATCGTACTCGCTCGGTCGGACTGCGGGAGTCCGGCTCGGTCAGAAATCTCTCCCGATCCGGCTCGGTCGGAGAGATTTCCGGCCCGAATCGGAATTGGCCCCTTAGTGTCCAGCACCTTCCCTGAGTTAATGTAGTTTGGAGCGGTAATAGTAAATTATTATGTTTAGGGTCCAGCACCTTCCCAGACTTTTACTAGTTTGGTGTGGGAGTAGTAAATTATATATGTTTAGTGTCCAGCACCTTCCCTGAGTTAATACAGTTTGGAGTGGGAATAGTAAATTATATATGTTTAGTGTGCAGCACCTTTCCTGAGTTAATGCAGTTTGGAGTGGGAATAGTAAATTATATATGTTTAGTGTCCAGCACCTTCCCTGAGTTAATACAGTTTGGAGTGGGAATAGTAAATTATATGTTTAATGTCCAGCAGTTTCCCAGAGTTAAAACAGTTTGGAGTGGGAATCGTATATTATATATGTTTAGTGTCCAGCACCTTTCCTGAGTTAATACAGTTTGGAGTGGGAATAGTAAATTATATATGTTTAGTGTACAGCACCTTCCCTGACTTTTTCTAGTTTGGAGTGGAATAGTAAATTATATATGTTTAGTGTGCAGTTATTTCCCAGAGTTGATATAGTGTAGAGTGGGAATAGTAAAATATTAGTTCCTTTTTTTGAGTAAGGTTTATGATAAAAATGTATGTTTGAGTGGTAATAGTATGTTATATATGTGTATTAAACATTTTTTTTATGTCTGATAATTAATTTAAGATAATTATTTTATTGTAAATACACAAAAAAAAATATAGAAATAAAATGCAAAGCAATATTTATAATTTATTTATGTTTTTATTTTCATTCAAAGACTCAAGGAAACAAACAATATGCATTTTGTTTTATTAACATTGTTTGATATATATATATTGTCATAAAGAGAAATTATAATACATTTTTTTGGGATACATTGCATATTTTGTACATATTTAAACATAAACATATAATATTTAAGTATAGTCAGCATGAAACATTTTTATGTATTTTATAATGGAGAACTTGGTAAATATGTACATTTTTAACAAATAAAAGATGTAGTTGTCCACTGCTTTTTATACATTTTTTTAATACATAGTGTTAGACTTGGCATCTTTTGGCGTGTTTCCCCTGACTTTTTGCTTTCTGACCTTCCGGTTTTGACTCTGTTTTTGCTGGTGTAATGATTCTGCGCACTTTCCCCACTGCTGTCCAGTGGGAAAGTGCAAGTGCTCCTGTATAAAATGTGTTATGGATTGGTGTTTCCATGATTGGCCTATTTGGTTTATGTGTCAGTCCCTTGTAAAGTGCACTGCGAGTGCCAGGGCCTAAAGACCAAATGCTGTTGGTGGGCTGCAGCACTGGATTGTGCCACCCACGCAAACAGCCCGTAAAGTGTAACTCGGGCCTGCCATCGCAGAGCCTGTGCGCAGCCTGGGGCTGCCATGTCGACTTGACAAGTGCGCACACTTGCAAGTCCCTAAACCTTCCCTTTTCTACATGTAAGTCACCCCTAAGGTAGGCCCAAGGTACCCCTGTGGGCAGGGTGCGTTGTATGCGAAAGGTTGGACATGCCCTGGTGTGTGTGGCATGTCCTGATAGTGAATTACAGCCGAGTTCGTTTTTCACTATTGCAAGGCTACCTGTTCCCCGTAGGCCAGAACAGGCAGTTTTGATTATTACAGCTTATAATCCTAACTGACCCCGGGAACATGGTAGAAATTCGAGTTTAGTATGCCTGGACTCAGAATGATAAAATGCATCTTTTAGTAAAGATGGTTTTAACTCTTCTGTGTTTGAAAATACCACTTTTAGAAAGTGGGTATTTTCTTGTCTAACCATCCAAGCCTGCCTCTGCGAGGTTGTGTATTCCTTGTCTGGAGTGTGAGTGACAGGGGCTGGGGGATGCCAGGAGACAGGGTGAGTCAGCACAGGGCTGAATAGCAAGATCTACACGTAGATGGGTGGGAGGGGTCGCACCTGGGCCCTGAATAGGACAGTGCCTTCCCTCCACAATGCTGGCTCCACCTCCTGTGGTGCGTCTGATGTCCCTGGCCTACTCACTAAAAGAAGGGACGGAGACTTGTCAACAAAGTGCTCCAGAACTGGTTTGGACTAGGCAAAGGCCTCTCTGCCTTCAGAGAACAAAGGAATTTGGGATATAAATATTGGGGCCCCGACCCCATGAATTTAGATCTCGCTGGAATCAAGGAACCTGCCAAGACGAAGAGCTGGAAGAGCTGCCAGGAGGAGTACTGCCCCTTTGCTGTGTTGTTGCTTTGTTGGGTTGGCCTGCAGTTGCTGCTTCTGTCTTGGGCAGTGAAAGGACTGGACTGAACTTTCTACAAACTTGTGCTGAGTATCTCCAAGGGCCTGGAACCGAGCTGGCCTCCTGTTAAGAAGTCTCAGGGACTACAAAGACTTCACAAGCCTCTGGGTACCGCTTCTGAACGCTGTTTCAGTTGCCACAGAGGAAGGGAACTGCAACCGACTCCGTCAACTGAATCCATCCCTGGCCGGTGACCTGTTTGCACCGCAGACCGCATCGCCCCGCTTCGCATCGCAACCCTGGTCTCACCGTGGGCGACGTCCGACGCCGCCAACATCGAGCCGCTGCTTGCACCGTGACCTGTGGGCACCGCAGTTCGCATCGCATCGCTTCACTGAACCAGCTGGACCCGACCGACGCGGTCGCTGCAACTGGCTCAAGAGTCGTGACCGCATCGCATTTGGGGCACCGCTCGCACGTCTGCGACGCACCGCTCCGACTCGCACCGCTGTCCGACGCCAGCTCCCGCACTCCGGCTTGGTCGCCTGCACCGCAACCTGTCAGCACCGCATCGAGCATCGTCTCACCCTGCATCGCACGCCTTGGACTCACCGACTCCGTCTGCACGACGCTCATCGAGCCGCTGCCTGCACCGCATCGAGGGACGCCGCACCTTGCATCGCTCCGTCTTGCACCGCAACCACGACGAACGCCGACCGGCTCGTACACTCCGTACCCAGCCACAACGAGAAAGGTACTGTGACCGAGTCTGTTCATGACTCTGCTGGCCCGTAGCGACGCGGTCGGCTGGAACTGTTAGACTCTGGGGTTTTCAGCATCGCGGTAGGCTCGGACGGAGCTACCGACTCGCACTGAACTTTGTTTTTGAACTATTCTTGCAAAGAAGAAGTTACCGTATCAAGCATTCATTTTTAAAGTATAGTATTGTGGATTTTTGTCGTAATTGGTCGTGTCTTGAGTATATAAAAATTGGTTATTTTTCTAAACTGGTGTGGTGTCCGTTTGTAGTGCTTACACTGTATTACTGTTGGTTATGTGCAAATGCTTTACACACTGCCTCTAGAATAAGCCTGACTGCTCGTGCCAAGCTACCAAGGGGGTGAGCAGGGGTTATTTTAGGAGTGTAACTCCCTTACCCTGACTAGGAAGAAGGGTCCCTACTTGGACAAAGGTGCAAGCCCTTGCCAACTAGAGATCCCATTTCTAACATTGGTTGTCAGCAGTGAGGATAGGACTTGTGTTTGCACTTGACTTACAGTGATTGGTGTGCACTACTACCACATCGCAGACCATTACGTACCACATACTGGTTCTTTTTCTTTTGGCCTATTTTTGATCTTGCCAGTTTTCAACTCACTACTTTCATCATGCCTGAATCAATTGCCTCATCCGTTGCATCTCTGGAAATTATCTTTGAGGAGGATAGGTTGGAAACCTACGCCGTAAAGGAACTACGAGCGATTTGTAAAAACCTGAAAGTCCAAATTAAAGGCCTCACAAGGAAGGAGGAGCTACAGAAGGCGCTGAGGGCCTGGGTAGCAGCCAGACATGCCAGTGAGCAGCCTGGTAATCTCAGTGAGGAGGTGGAGGAGCCTATTTCCAGGGTGGATGTGCTTTTGGGTAGGGAGGAACCCGCCAGGTCAGGCAGCAGCAGTCTGTCCCCAGAGGAGCTGGAGGACAGGCGGGAGGCAAGGCAGTTTGAGCTGCAGAAGCTCAGGCTGGAGAGTGAGCGGGAGGAGAAGAGATTGGCCATAGAGGAGAGGAAGATGCTCTTAGAGCATGAGAGAGAACTGAAGGAGCTAGAACTTAGGAGTAAGTCAGGCTCAGATGGTGGCAGCAATTCGTCCAGAAAGGCAGACAGGATCGTGCATATTCCCAAGAATGTAGGCAAGGAGTTCAAGAAGGGGGATGACATACAAAGGTGGTTTCAGGGTTATGAGGCAGCCATACACATGAATGGGGTCCCTGAGGAGAATTGGGGAGCAGGATTGTGGCCACTTTTCCCTGAAGAAGCAAGGGATGCTCTGATAGCTTTGGGTAAGGGGTATCACCTCACCTATGCTGACATGAAGGAAGCCCTTCTCACGAAGTATGGTCTTACTCCTGAAAAGTACAGGGATCAGTTCAGGTCCAGTAAGAAGTCTGATGCCAACACGTGGTTGGAATGTGTGGATGTGTTCTGCAGGTCGCTGGATGGTTGGGTAAAGGGCAGTAGTGTAACAGATTTTCAGGGGCTCTACAACTTGATTGTATGGGAGCACTTGTCTAGTCTATGTTTTGCAGATCTGCGCCAGCACCTAGTGGATAGTAAGCTAACTGACCCCAGGAAGCTTGCTATGGAAGCGGACCGCTGGGTGAGTACCCGGGTCCACAAGAAAGCATTTGGGGGAGACTCAGCCAAAGGTGGGCAGGGTCCCCAGCAGAAAGGTGGGGGGGACAAGGGTAAAGCACAGCAGTTCTCTAAAGGGCCCCAAACTAGTACCCAGGGTAAAGGTTCCCAGCCCCCCGGTGATAAGAAGAAAGGGGTCTCTACAGGGAAGCCTGTTGAGACCGGCCCCCGCAAGTGTTATGCATGTGACCAGGTAGGTCACTTTAAGGGGGACCCCAAGTGCCCAAAGGGGACACAGCCACCCACCGGTGGACAGTCCAAAGTGTTGGCTAGTGTAGCGCTTGGGGAGGAGGGGTGCCCACAGGAGGGTGGGGATCCCGCAGAAATGACCCTTGTCTCACTAGGGGACAGTGAGATGGTCCCAGGAAACCAGGTGCCCCCTAACACAAAGAAATATAGCACCTGGGTGACCATTAATGGGAACAGGGTAGAGGCTCTCAGAGACACTGGAGCCAGTGTGACCTCAGTCCGGTGTCACCTGGTGTCTGAGAAGCAGGTAGTCCCAGGGGCATTCCACCAAGTAGTTGCTGTAGACAACTCTGAGCGCCAGTGTATGGTGGCGCAGGTTCCCTTTGAATGGGGGGGGTCTCAGATCCCTTGAGGGTGGTTGTGAGCCCTACCATGCCTGTAGATTGTCTGCTAGGAAACGACCTGGAGCAGTCCTTATGGAAGGATGTTGAGCTCAGGTCTCCCTTGGAGATGCTCAGGTTGCCAGAGTGGGCATGCGTGTCTACTCGGTCAATGGCAGCCAGAAAGGGTGATCAAGAGGACTTGGAGCCTGGAACAGTGGCACAAGTCCCTGCCAAGGGAAAGGGCAGGGGGCACGGGAAACCGGCCCCCGAAGTTCCCACGGACCGGGAGGAGGCGGACCTCGAGGGGACGCCCGGTGCCTACAGGGGAGCAGGTAGCCGAACTGGGAGACATCTCTGAGCTGACCCATTGGCAGCAAGAAGGGGGTCCCACCAGGGAGGAGTTCTGCAGGGAGCAGAACGAGTGCCCTACTCTGGAGGGTCTGCGGCGGCAGGCTGCAGACCAGGCAGCTGGTAATCAGTCCGGGTCACATCTGATCTACTGGGAGAGTGGTCTCCTATACAGTGAGCCTAAGGTTGCTGAGCCTGGGTCAGCCCATGTGCTGGTGGTACCCCAGCGCTTCAGGACCTTCCTACTGGGTCTGGCTCATGACGTGCCTTTGGCAGGACATTTGGGGCAGAACAAGACCTTTGACAGGCTTGTCACCCACTTCTTTTGGCCCCAAATGCGAAGGCAGTCAGATGCACACTGTAGGTCTTGCCAAACTTGCCAGGCAAGTGGTAAGAGTGGGAGGAAGGTCAAAGCTCCTCTCCAACCTTTTCCTGTTGTTGGTACACCCTTTGAAAGGGTAGGGATGGATATTGTGGGGCCACTGGACCCCAAGACAGCCATGGGCAACAGGTACATCCTGGTCTTGGTGGACCATGCCACCCGGTACCCGGAGGCAATCCTCTCAGGACAACGACGGCGCCAGTGGTGGGCCGGGCGTTAATGGGGATCTTTTCCCGTGTGGGATTCCCCAGAGAGGTGGTTTCTGATAGGGGGACCAATTTCATATCGAAGTATATGACATCCCTGTGGAAGGAGTGTGGTGTAACCTACAAGTTCACCACTCCTTACCACCCACAAGGAAACGGTCTGGTGGAGAGATTCAACCAGACCTTGAAAGGCATGATCAAGGGTCTAACAGAACCCATGAGGCGTAAGTGGGACGTCTTCTTGCCATGCCTACTCTTTGCATACAGGGAGGTGCCTCAGAAGTCTCTTGGGTACAGCCCCTTTGAGCTCCTGTATGGCCACCCTGTCAGGGGACCTCTGAGTTTGGCAAAGGAAGGCTGGGAGGCAGCTCCCAGGAAAACTCCCCAGGATGTATTTAGTTACATGCTGGCCTTTAGAAACCAAACTGCCCGCTTCAGGAAACTCGCTCAGGCAAACCTAGAAGCAAGCCAGGAAGAAATGAAGAGATGGTATGACCAGAATGCCACTCTGGTCGAATTTCAACCTGGGCAAAAAGTGTGGGTCATGGCCCCAGTGGCACCTTGTGCCTTGCAGGACAAGTGGACTGGGCCATATGAGGTAAAGGAGCGCAAAAGTGACGTCACCTACCTGGTGGATTTGCAGGCTCCAAGGAACCCTTTGAGGGTCCTTCACGTGAACCGCCTCAAACCCCACTTCGAGAGGTCCGAAGTGAGTATGCTCTTGGCGACAGATGATGGGGTGGAAGAGGAGAGTGAGCCTCTCCCTGACCTCCTGTCTACCAAGGAGCATGATGGGTCAGTAGAAGGTGTGATCCTCTCCCCTACTCTGACTCAGGAGCAGCAGGGGGACTGTCACCAGTTGTTGGGACAGTTCGCCCCACTGTTCTCTCTGACCCCCGGTGTTACTCACTGGTGTACCCATGACGTGGACACTGGTGACAGCCCTCCTGTGAAGCACAAGATTTACAGGTTGACTGACCGGGTCAGAGCCAGCATCAAGGAGGAGGTCTCTAAGATGTTGGCGTTAGGGGTGATTGAGCCCTCCCACAGTCCTTGGGCCAGCCCAGTGGTCTTGGTCCCAAAGGCTGCTGCGCCCGGTGCCACTCCAGAACTCCGGTTTTGTGTGGACTACCGTGGGCTCAATGCCGTCACCAGGACTGACGCGCACCTCATCCCCAGAGCTGATGAGCTCATTGATCGGTTGGGAGCTGCCCGGTTCCTCAGCACGTTTGATTTAACGTCTGGGTACTGGCAGATTGCCTTAACCGATGGGGCCAAGAGAGATCAGCATTCTCAACCCCAGAAGATCATTACCAATTCCGGGTGATGCCCTTTGGGTTGAAGAATGCCCCTGCCACCTTTCAGAGGTTGGTCAATCAGGTGTTGGCTGGGCTGGAGGATTTCAGTGCCGCCTACCTGGATGACATTGCTGTGTTCAGTTCCAGCTGGGAAGAACATTTACAGCACCTTGAGAAAGTGTTGAGGGCTCTGCAAGGTGCAGGCCTCACGATCAAGGCCAGTAAGTGCCAGATCGGGCAGGGTTCTGTGGTGTACTTGGGACACCAGGTAGGAAGCGGCCAGGTGGCGCCCCTACAACCCAAGATTGACACCATTCTGGCTTGGGAACCCCCAAGACTCCAGACAGAGGTGAGAGCCTTCTTAGGTCTCACCGGTTACTATAGGAGATTTGTTAAGGGCTATGGCACCATCGTTGCCCCCTTAACAGAGCTGACCTCTAAGAGGCAGCCCAGGAAAGTGATCTGGACTGAGTCCTGCCAGAAAGCTTTTGATGCCCTGAAGGCAGCCATGTGCACGGCGCCCGTGCTCAAGGCACCTGACTTCTCCAAGGAATTCGTCGTGCAGACTGACGCTTCAGAGCATGGTGTGGGAGCGGTGCTCTCACAACTGAACGAAGAGGGCCTGGATCAGCCTGTAGTCTTCCTTAGCAGGAGACTACTCCCCAGGGAACAGAGGTGGAGTGCCATAGAAAGGGAAGCTTTTGCTGTGGTCTGGGCGCTGAAGAAGTTGAGACCATACCTGTTTGGGACTCACTTCCGGGTTCAGACAGACCACAGGCCCCTCAGATGGTTGATGCAAATGAGGGGTGAGAATCCAAAACTGCTGAGGTGGTCCATCTCCCTACAGGGAATGGACTTTACGGTGGTACACCGTCCTGGTACAGAACACGCCAACGCAGATGGTCTGTCCAGGTTCTTCCGCCTTAGTGAAGAGAACTCCAATGGGGTTGGGTAGTTCTCCCTACTTTCAGCTGGAGGGGACATGTGTTAGACTTGGCATCTTTTGGCGTGTTTCCCCTGACTTTTTGCTTTCTGACCTTCCGGTTTTGACTCTGTTTTTGCTGGTGTAATGATCCTGCGCACTTTCCCCACTGCTGTCCAGTGGGAAAGTGCAAGAGCTCCTGTATAAAATGTGTTATGGATTGGTGTTTCCATGATTGGCCTATTTGGTTTATGTGTCAGTCCCTTGTAAAGTGCACTGCGAGTGCCAGGGCCTATAGACCAAATGCTGTTGGTGGGCTGCAGCACTGGATTGTGCCACCCACGCAAACAGCCCGTAAAGTGTAACTCGGGCCTGCCATCGCAGAGCCTGTGCGCAGCCTGGGGCTGCCATGTCGACTTGACAAGTGCGCACACTTGCAAGTCCCTAAACCTTCCCTTTTCTACATGTAAGTCACCCCTAAGGTAGGCCCAAGGTACCCCTGTGGGCAGGGTGCGTTGTATGAGAAAGGTAGGACATGCCCTGGTGTGTGTGGCATGTCCTGATAGTGAATTACAGCCGAGTTCGTTTTTCACTATTGCAAGGCTACCTGTTCCGCGTAGGCCAGAACGGGCAGTTTTGATTATTACAGCTTATAATCCTAACTGACCCCGGGAACATGGTAGAAATTAGAGTTTAGTATGCCTGGACTCAGAATGATAAAATGCATCTTTTAGTAAAGATGGTTTTAACCTTCTGTGTTTGAAAATACCACTTTTAGAAAGTGGGTATTTTCTTGTCTAACCATCCAAGCCTGCCTCTGCGAGGTTGTGTATTCCTTGTCTGGAGTGTGAGTGACAGGGGCTGGGGGATGCCAGGAGACAGGGTGAGTCAGCACAGGGCTGAATAGCAAGATCTACACGTAGATGGGTGGGAGGGGTCGCACCTGGGCCCTGAATAGGACAGTGCCTTCCCTCCACAATGCTGGCTCCACCTCCTGTGGTGCGTCTGATGTCCCTGGCCTATTCACTAAAAGAAGGGACGGAGACTTGTCAACAAAGTGCTCCAGAACTGGTTTGGACTAGGCAAAGGCCTCTCTGCCTTCAGAGAACAAAGGAATTTGGGATATAAATATTGGGGCCCGACCCCATGAATTTAGATCTCGCTGGAATCAAGGAACCTGCCAAGACGAAGAGCTGGAAGAGCTGCCAGGAGGAGTACTGCCCCTTTGCTGTGTTGTTGCTTTGTTGGGTTGGCCTGCAGTTGCTGCTTCTGTCTTGGGCAGTGAAAGGACTGGACTGAACTTTCTACAAACTTGTGCTGAGTATCTCCAAGGGCCTGGAACCGAGCTGGCCTCCTGTTAAGAAGTCTCAGGGACTACAAAGACTTCACAAGCCTCTGGGTACCGCTTCTGGAACGCTGTTTCAGTTGCCACAGAGGAAGGGAACTGCAACCGACTCCGTCAACCGAATCCATCCCTGGCCGGTGACCTGTTTGCACCGCAGACCACATCGCCCCGCTTCGCATCGCAACCCTGGTCTCACCGTGGGCGACGTCCGACGCCGCCAACATCGAGCCGCTGCTTGCACCGTGACCTGTGGGCACCGCAGTTCGCATCGCATCGCTTCACTGAACCAGCCGGACCCGACCGACGCGGTCGCTGCAACTGGCTCAAGAGTCGTGACCGCATCGCATTTGGGGCACCGCTCGCACGTCTGCGACGCACTGCTCCGACTCGCACC
Organism: Calotriton arnoldi; assembly: GCA_963921515.1. Taxonomy (NCBI): domain Eukaryota; kingdom Metazoa; phylum Chordata; class Amphibia; order Caudata; family Salamandridae; genus Calotriton; species Calotriton arnoldi. Next base: position 4,735,991 of record CAWUFW010000322.1, on the reverse strand, counting down.
GCTGTCCGACGCCAGCTCCCGCACTCCGGCTTGGTCGCCTGCACCGCAACCTGTCAGCACCGCATCGAGCATCGTCTCACCCTGCATCGCACGCCTTGGACTCACCGACTCCGTCTGCACGACGCTCATCGAGCCGCTGCCTGCACCGCATCGAGGGACGCCGCACCTTGCATCGCTCCGTCTTGCACCGCAACCACGACGAACGCCGACCGGCTCGTACACTCCGTACCAGCCACAACGAGAAAGGTACTGTGACCGAGTCTGTTCACGACTCTGCTGGCCCGTAGCGACGCGGTCGGCTGGAACTGTTAGACTCTGGGGTTTTCAGCATCGCGGTAGGCTCGGACGGAGCTACCGACTCGTACGAACTTTGTTTTTGAACTATTCTTGCAAAGAAGAAGTTACCGTATCAAGCATTCATTTTTAAAGTATAGTATTGTGGATTTTTGTCGTAATTGGTCGTGTCTTGAGTATATAAAAATTGGTTATTTTTCTAAACTGGTGTGGTGTCCGTTTGTAGTGCTTACACTGTATTACTGTTGGTTATGTGCAAATGCTTTACACACTGCCGCTAGAATAAGCCTGACTGCTCGTGCCAAGCTACCAAGGGGGTGAGCAGGGGTTATTTTAGGAGTGTAACTTCCTTACCCTGACTAGGAAGAAGGGTCCCTACTTGGACAAAGGTGCAAGCCCTTGCCAACTAGAGATCCCATTTCCAACACATAGTTTTTTGGTAACAGTTATAGAATATGTATTTACATTGTAAATATGCATTACATAATTATATAGTGTACATTTTTACTAACAGACATTTTTTAAAATTTTTTCATTCTATAACTTTTTAATATTTTTTGCATATTTTGCAATAAATAATATTATATTTTGTATAATATTATTTAGGTTGTAAATACAAATAACATTTTCAAGGTAAGAATGCATTTTGAAAAAGAAAAATATTTTTTAACATTAATACATTTTTTCAAATTTTTTGCAAACAGTACAATTTTTTTAACACATTGGTGAGTTAACATATTTTATTTTAATGTATAATAATAAATATTTTTTTTTTAATATTTACGATTATAATTTAACATTTTGAAACAGTAAAGAAAAAACATTTTGTACATTAGTAATATTAATTAGTATTTTTAAAACTTTTTGTATTACATTTCTAATGTACATTGAGTTTAATGTAAAAAAGTATTTTTATTATTTCAATTAGGTAGCCATCTTCTAAACTAAGGGGCCGATTCTGATTCAGGCTGGAAATCACTCCGACCGAGCCGGACTCAGAGAGATTTCCGACCGAATCGGACTCTGGCAGTCCGACCGAACGAGTACGATGCGCACGCATGCAATCGGACTCGAGTCGGTCGGACTCCCATTGAAGTCAATGGGAGCCGGACGTACAACGCGTACGCGGGCTCCCATTGACTAAATGGGTGCGAGGCGAACAAGGGCGCCCCCTACAGCGGGTACGCATCGAAGCGACTCGCGGCGTACATGCACAGGTAGGGGGAACCCATGGGTCCCCCCTGTGTGCGACTCGCGCGGCTACGCGTACAGGGGGGTCCGACACGGACCCCCAAAGTCCGGCTCCAACTGCTCTTTCGAGCCGGACGGCGCGAGTCGGTCGGACTGCTCGCGGCGCGCATTGTACTTGCCCGGCCGGGGAACGTCTCCATTGCGCGGTGCGAGTCTTGTCCGTGCGAGTCGGTCAAAGCGGTTCGGACCCGCGTACGAGTCGGTCGGCGATTTCGCGTGCGCTCGCATCGTACTCGCTCGGCCGGACGCACGTACGAATCGGTCGGAAAAGAGGGCTCCGAATCGGATCTGGTTAAGCCGAATCCGATTCGGTGCCCTACCGGCCGAGATCGGAATCGGCCCCTCAGTTGTATTTTGTAGGCTATATGTGTTGTTTTAGGTCATTCCTGAGGGGAGAAGCTCGCGGTTGGAAGCTGCGTTGCATCGGTTAATGTAAGTTTAATTTAATTACTTTTAGGGTTAATTTAGGTGTAGGGTGAAGGTAGTTAGGTAGTCTATAGTGTATGTAATGTTTGTATTTTGTGTTTTTGATGCGGTTTAGTTAGTAGTTTTGCGTATGCGAAATGCGGTTAGTGCGTTGATAGGTAGGTGTTCGGGTATGTTTATATGTTTAAATATGTTTAGAGTATGCTGTTATTAGTATGTTTATGTGTGTTTTTTAATGATTTTATTGTGTATTTGTGCGGGAGGGATTGTGTTGTTTTTTCTACAGGTTTTTGTCGTTTGGAAGTTGCCGTTGGGAGAAGTATGCTTTTTTTTTTAAGGAACTGTGTATTAGTTTCTAGTAAAATAATAATTATTTTACAGTTCCTTTATTTTTCGTGTTTTTTTGGAGCCTTTCTTTTTTTAATTAAATGTTTTGGGTTTTTAATGGATTCAAGTCTATGGATATGTTGCCGTCGGATTATATATTACACAGTTGTATTTTTCCATTTTTTTGGGGGACTTTTAACTAAGTTTTGGGATTTTTACACGTTTGGATTTATTTATGGCAGTTTGGATTCAATTCTTCAGCAACAAAAAAGTAGGGGGCTCATTACGATGGCGGTACTATCGCCACCGCCGGGCCAGCAGTGGCGATCGTTCTGCCATCACAATGAGATTTACCCACTGCCATATTAGGATGGCGGTGGGTATCGAGGCGGACGCAAAGTCCGTCCGCCGCTTTTCCGCCGGTGGCAATCGCACAGATCGCCTAGCGGGCGGAGCAGGGCCACTAATATGGTGGCGGTGCCTAGCAGGCACCGTCTGCCATATTAGGATGTGTCTGTGTAGATGCTTTCCATGGTGGCGATGCCGCCATGGAAAGGCTGGCGGGAATTGGGTTTTGGGGCCCATTGCGGGCCCCCCCTGGGGGGGTGTCGCTGCATTGGGGGGTACCCATGGTACCCCCCATTCATTTCCATGCACCAAGTGGCAGGCACCGCGTGGTGCCTGCCATGTGGTGCAGGGAAATGCGGTGCAAGCACCTTTAACATTGTGGACGGTGCTGCAGCTAGCAGCACCACCTGCAATGTTAAAGGCCCAGGATGCGCCCACCAATATGGCGGGCGCATCCTAATCGCAGTGGTGGGACCGACGCATGTCTGGTGGGCGGTCCCAATCACCGCTACGGACCAAGTCCGCCCGCCATCGTAATCAGCCCCTAAGTTATTTTAAATTATTTACAATGGGAGGAAAATGTAATTTTTGTAATTCTTATTGACATTTGTAAATATATAAAATATATTTATGTCAAATAGTTAAAATTAATTGATATAATATTTATATTTTACGTTTGCAAAGAAATGTTTATTTAAGAATTCAGTTCACAAGTACGATTTTTCTATGTTTTTGTATTACTGTTTTAAAGTAGGGATTTAGCTATTGTTTCTAGATATTCTAGCCCTTTAGTGTTTGGGTAGAGTCTTACTTTGTATTGTAGGTGCTCGAACATTGTTTTAGTTTGTTTAGTTAGTGTTGGACCTAGTTGTGTTACAGACTGTTCAAGTCTTAGTTGTTGGTAGCTTTGTTCTTTTTGGAATGATTGTAGTAGTTTATGTAGGGTTGGTTGGGTTTTGCCTGTTGTGGCTTGGAAAGCATTATGCCATCCTTCCACAGCGTTATTAGTTTTTGCTTCTTTGTTTAGGATACTGTTATATACATTCCACCATGGAATGTGGTATTTGGGCTGTCTCCTGTGTCCAGATCCGTGTAGCTTTCCCACCCAGGTATCCTCAAAATAGCAGAGTAGGGGACTTAGTTTATGTTCATTTGTTTGGTAGTAGGGGCTTTCTATTAAGAGATTGTAGTGTTCTGCTACATCAGTTATTGGTACGTATGCTAGTGCAATCAGCTTTTTAATTTCATATACAAAATTGCTATTAGTTGCATATTCTACACTAAGGGCCCGATTCCGATCTTGCTAGGAAAGCCCTCCGTACGACTCGAATCCGGAGGGCTTTCCGAGCGAGACGTGCTCCGGGAGTCCGAACGAGCCAGTACGATGCTGCTGTATGCTTACGGACTCGGTTTGCTCGGACTCCAATTGAACTCTATGGGAGCCCATGTACAGACGTGTACACAGGCTCCCATAGCAGAAAAGGGGTGGGTGGGGAAAAGCGTACACCCTGTGGCAGGCACCCCATGGTGCCTGCCACACTGTGCATGCCAGGATCGGGGGGACCCGTGGGCACCCCCGTGACAGATTCAGAGGGCCCCGGGTGAAGGGGAGCCTGCTACGGCCCCCCAAAGTATGCTTCCCACAGCCGTTTTGTCTTGCTGAGACCGAGGCGAAGCGGCTGTCCGAATCGTGCATCATACTTGCTCGGTTGGAAATCGGCTCCATTGCGCTGCACGATTAGTCTACAAACGAGACGTACGGAGCGGTTTGGGTCCGAAAATGATTCGGTCGGCGCTTACACGATCTTCGCATCGTACTTGGTTGTCCAGACCTGTGTACGATTCGGTCGTAAACAAGGGCTAAGAATCGGATCCGGTAAAGCCAAATCGGATTCAGAGGCCTTCCGAACGACGTCGGAATCAGGCCCTAAGCGTAGATTTTTGAAGGTGTCTCCATATGCATTGATTAAAGTTGTAATAGCAACCTTGTATTGCTGTGTGAGGGTAGTTTTTCAGGATGGCTTGTATCATTGACTGTTCAAAGTCTATGATAATTTTTTGAGGATAATAATTATTAGTTTCTTGCTTTACTTTTGTTAAGAGTTCTACATAGGTAGTGGTTTGTTTGATTTATAACAGTGCATATATAAAGGGGATGTTGGTATTGTGATGCAGTCTATGGATTGTATATAATTGGTAAAATGGTTTTGGACATATTTTAAATGTTCCGTCCATCATCCATGTTTCACAATTCTGTAGTTTAAGTTAGTTTGTAGGAGTTGCATATATTATATTATAATTCTTTTGTCGTTAGATTTATTGTCATAAAGTAGAAATTGCTCTTCATTATGACTTACAGTGAGTTCAGGTGGTATTTGTATTTCACTGAAAGTTTTGGGGATAGGTGGGGTGGTAGCAGTTGATTTTGTTCTTCTAGCTATTAGCCTTTTCAACGTTGAGCCAGAGGGTAATTGGCCAGTTACATGGTCTGGAGTTCTGGGGAGTACGTCTTTTAATATTTCAGTAGTAGGTTTTTGAGAGCTAGTGCTAGCTTCTTTCAGAGTGTCTAAAACGTCTCTCACTTCTATTTCTGCTATGTTAGGGGGGTGGTTATGCTCCTTAACATCTAATACAGTAGTTTCTTTTGTTGTAGCACTCCCATAACATGCATTTGAAAATTGTTTCCTACATTTCCAATTAACTTTGTCGCCAGTCTGTTTTTCTTGGGTGTAGACATATCCCATATAACATAATAAAAATGTTCCTTTCTGGGAAGTTATGAATTTTGCACCTTCAGTCATTCTGATCTTTCAAATGCTATGAGAAATGTATATAAAAAATATTAAATGTATTGTAATTGTTTTAATTGTAATACAGGTTTTTATATACAAAATTATACTTACATGCTTGAATATGTTGAACTTTTTTTTGACGCTGAGGTGTTTCTGTTGGTGCTTGCCTTTAGTGTTTTTTTTAATTTTCTGCAGAAGAAAAATGAAAATTTTAATAAATGTGTTTAACAGCATTTTCTGTATTTTGGGGTTTGTGTGGTTAGTGGGCGATTTGGGTTGGGAATTTTAGTTGTTTTAATAGTTTAATTGGGATTTATACGTACTTTTTGGCAAGGTGGTTTTTGGATGATGTTTGAAGTTTGTTGAGTATGTGTTGAAGTTTCTGTAGAGGAGATATAATTAAAAAAAAGATATACATTAATTATTTGGGGGGTCATTACGATGGCGGGCGGTAAAAAATCCTCCATCTACCATAGCGGTAAAAATCCGCCCGCCTACACCGTCTGAATACCGACCGAGCAATCACGATGCCGCAAGCCGAAAACCGCCGGCGGCGGAAAATAAACAAAAAATAGCGCCCGCCCATGTCCGAGTCTAAGTCCATCCGCCCTCCACGGACGGAAAGACGCACGACAACCCAAAACCGCCCGCCCTGACGACCGAGACACCGGCCGTGAAATTAGGATCGCACAGACATGAGCGCGGAAAATACACAAAAACACCGCCCGCCAGCGTAAACAACAGTGACGAAAATGTACACGGTGGAAGCTCTGGCGGCCACGGCCCTGCACAGAAATCATCCGCGGACAAAAACAAACACACACAACATGGCCAACAAGTCCACACAGCAACCCACGCACAAATACCCAAACACAGTACACATCCCGGAAACACCCCCCCCCTGGACAAACAAATCAACTACAAATCCCAGAACACCAGCCTCAACACACCTGAAAACAACAGACCACCATGACACACCCACATAGGTAAGTACAAAACCAGCCCCTTCACAGACCACAACCCCTTGCAACATTACAAACTGAGGACGAGAGCACACAACACAGCGAGACAGAAAGGACAGCAGCACACCACAGACACGCACATATCACACCCATCACCACCACCACCACCAAACACCGGCCACACAAACCCCCTGCACATCACACACCACACACCGCACCAGCACCACAAACACCAAAACACACACCATGGCACCACACAGAATGCCCAAGTTCACTTCCACCGAGCTGACGGTCATGGTCGACGAGATCGTCAAGGTGCACCCACAAATCTATGGCAACCAGGTCCAACAGACACCACCAGCCACCAGAACCCGGTTGTGGATCAGGATCGTAGACCAGGTCAATGCAGTCGGGAACGTGCCACGCAACAGAGGCGAAATCAACAAAAGGTGGAACGACCTGAAAAGCGTGGTCAAGAAGAAGGAGACCAAGAATCGTGAGCTGGCTGCCAGGACTGGCGGAGGTAATCCCGCGCTATTCAAGACCTTCAAGGCGTGGGAGGAAAAGGTGCGAGTCATCATACATCCGGAGATCCTCACCGGATTACCAGGGGGAGTGGAGGCTGGTAAGTACAAACAAACGTATACCAGCACACCGCCATGTACTCACATGCACTAGCACAATGCCATAGCTCCTAGGGACAAACACCCCCATGTCCAGTACACAATACACAAGACAACACTCACACATGCAACAGACACTACCACACACTCAGCCCAAACCTACCAACTAACAAAACCATGGGGGCATGTGTACAGTTAGCCAGCACTGCAACTCCCACCAGGTCCCCTTGTACTCCAGAAGCGCCAGAAGGAGCACTCCCCACACCCATGTGTCAGCCATAGCTGCACTAACCGACAAGTAACAGGTAAGTAGCCGCAACACAAAGGCAGTGGGTCGGTGGGGGGACAGCTGAAGTACAACACCCACCAGGCCCCCAGTCCCACAGCGCAGCAAGGTGGAGCACCCCCCACACCCATGTGACAGCCACTGCAGTGCCCACCTGCAGCCGACAGGTAGACATCTCACCCCACATGCAGGGGTGTCTGTGGGTGTCAAGCCATCACCACAACTCACAACACCGCCCCCACTCCCACAGACCAGCAACATGGAGCACCCCTCCCACCCATAACCATGTGGCATCCATTGCATTGCGCACTCAAAAACAACCTGTAGGTGGGAAACTGTATAGGGCGGGGTGTCTGTAGGCATGAGGACTGTACTACGACTGACACATGGGACATGTCACGTAGCAGAGGAACACGCAGCACTGCTCCCTGTCACAATCATGTGTCCAATGTGCACACGGACATGTATTACAGAGTCATACCCCACATTACCCATCACAGATACAGCAACACCTAAGGAGCCACGTCTGCATGCACAAGTCCCACTGGAGTACAGACCCACCCGGCAGGCACTGTGCCACCCATCACACACATCAGCAACACCATCTAAGTCTTGTCCATGTAGTCCTTACTGCCTGTCACTCACACATCGTACAACAACGCCCATGTAAGACAAACCTTACTAGCAGTAACAGCGTGGAACCACAATATTGCACACAAAAACAACTGGACCCATGAAACACACAGGCACACAATGCACATTCAACATATCATCCATCGCATCTGTCAGCCCCAGTGTCATGAAAGGTATGTCATCCGAACAGCTGTCCCTCATACAGTAGTCATGCAAAGATACCTGCCCATGACAAATCATGTGCCTGCAGTGACTGAAGCGCACGTCACACTGCGAGTAACAACACACATAATATAGTCAACACCCCAAGAGCACTGCATCGATGCACATGTACGAGGGCAGCACGCACACCAAGGATTTGGCCCATCTGCAATACGTCGTGTGGCACACAACAAGCAAGAACTCACAACAATGCTACCAATGTAATGTCCATGAATGATAACAGTCAGCAGATATGCCGGGCATGTTAGACAGACACACACCTTAGTCTATGCACTGTCATGTTGCCAGAACACATGTCACGTTCTGCACCCATCACCCACAGTACGTACCCCAAAAGCATATTCCAAGCCAAAAGCGTCCAGGGGGCTGTACCCCCTATTGCCATATGCGTTTCTAAGCGTTCAATCTGTACCCCAAAACCATAGTTCAACCCAACATCGTCGATGGTTCTGGAGCCCGCATACACCCGAGCCACAAAATGTAGGAGCATAGCAACACACACCCATCGGCATTGCTAATCCGTCCCATGCCACATGTCCACATCACACAGTTCCATTGCCTAGCCCACGCATACACACATCGTACATCCACACACGCCTCTGGGAAACCTGTGCACGACAGTGCACGAACTGTGAATGTCAGACAACCAATACATACTTTGCTAGGTGCAACACAATGACCCATCTCATTCTCCCCACAGGTGCCGAACTGCTGGATGCTGGAGAGGGAGACAGCAGCCAGCACAGCCAGTCCGCAAGCCCCCGACCCGGACTCACGGATGTAGAGGAGCTGGACACCTCTTCGGACACGGACCACGCAGCAGGCTCATCTGGAGTGGCAGGGCACACCCGCTCCCCAGGGCCCCTCCTACCCACCAACACATCATCCAGGGATGCTGACCAGTCACAGACCCCTGCTGTCACGGTCGTTGCGGCCACTGCCACGGCTGTTGCGGCCACTGCCACGGTCATTGCGGCCACTGCCACGGTCGTTGCAGCCACGGTCGTTGCGGCCACCACCACCACGCCATCCCTGACCACTCAACCAGCGCAAGGGGTGGCCCGGCCGTCTGGGTCCACCCTGGGAGCCAGAGCGAGGACCGTGGTGAGCAATGTGGCTAGTGGGCAGGTCGGTGGCAGCAGTACTGGTAGGAAGAGCAGGGTCAGGCCAACGCCATCTGTGCCTGGGAGCCAAGCCCTGCCGCAAATCGACAGAGTCCTTGGGGCCTATGAAGAGGCCCAAGGAGAATGGGCCAGGTCGGCTACTGACACGCGGGAGGTCCTTGGGGTGTTGAGGTCCATGGACGCCCATATGGGCCAATTTGTGACCCGTATGGACCAACTCGTGGACCTCATGGGCCAGCTGGTGGTGGTGGTGAGGGCACAAGCAAGGCCAGCAACACCACCTCCGCCACCACCTGCTGTGGCGCTGGGTCGTGCAGCATCGCGTTCCCCTGCGTCCACAGCGAGTGAGCACTCCTCAGCCACCACCAGCAGCCCACCAACACAACCCCCTCCCAAACGTGGAAGGGGCCGTCCGAAGAGGAAACCGGTGTCCAGAGAGGACTTCGCACGCACCAAACGCCAGTGAGTCAGCCAGCCACCTTGACCACCTACTGCATTGACTTGTAATACGATCCTACCCCACACTGCCATGTGAATGGCATGTGTCTGTTGGACTGTGGACATAGAACTTCATGGGTACACCTTGACCATCACGCAGCCATGACCGTCTACTCATTGTCACAGCATGCACCACATTTGTCATCACCTTGCACACAATCACATGTCACCGCTGTAAATAAATACACCTTGATCACAATCTGCTTTATGTGTCCTGGGTTTATTCAACGATGTGCAATCACCACCATGAGCAGAAATGCATCTGCTGTGTGGTATGTCGATGGGACAGGAGAGGCTGTAGGGACCTAGGGGTGAAAAACAGAACAAGAGTACATTCAATGAGTGTGTCACACACTCATCACACAGTACTTGTCACCAACTACAAGCAATGTACACACATCTCACAGAGCAACAGGGCACAATGCTACAGCCACTGTCAGTGGCATACCAACCTGGACATGGACCATTGACACACAGCACTCAGTGAACAAAAGGCCCCTGTGACAGAGCACACATACACCTGCACAACTACAGCTACATCAGCCGTCGTACATGGACACTCACCGTCAAGTGAAGTAGCGGGCGATGAGCTACTGACGCACATTCACAGCTTCCTCCTCTCCACTGTCCTCTTCACTTGACCCGTCCTGGTCTGCAGGCTGGGGCCCTGGTTGATCTCCGTCATCCACAATTAGGGGATCTGCTTGCGAATAGCCAGATTGTGCAGCATGCAGCAAGCCACTACTATCTGGCACACCTTCTGTGGGGAGTACGCCAGTGCGCCCCCGGTGCGGTCCAGGCATCTGAACCTGGACTTGAGGAGGCCAAAGGTCCGCTCAACCACACGTCTGGTCCTCCCATGTGCCTCATTGTAACGGACATCAGCTGGGCTCAGAGGATGTCGTAATGGGCTGAGCAGCCAGGGCCCATTCGGGTAAGCAGAGTCACCTGGGTGTGAGGGACACAGAGAATCGTTGCTATTCCAACTGGACACAAGACAGCATCGCACAGCCAGCACGCTACACTACTCCACATACTCACCAACAATCCAGCCACGGTCATGTTGCAGATTGGTCATCAGTCGTGGTAGGATGCTGTTGCGCATGATGTGCGCGTCATGTGCCGATCCTGGAAACTTCGCACACACGTGTGATATTACCAAGTCCGCAAGGCACACCACTTGCACATTCAGGGAGTGTGTGTGCTTCCGGTTGCGGTAGAGGTGCTCAGTGGCCTGTGGTGCAACAAGGCCAACATGGGTGCAATCTATTGCACCAACGACGTGGGGGATCCGTCCAAGGGCATAGAAATCACCCTTCACTGCCGCCAATTCACGAGCCCTGGGGAATCTGATGTACCTGTTCCTGTACAGCATCATAGCTGACAGTACATCCCTCAGCACCATGCTGAACATGGGCTGGGACATCCCACCTCCACTGCCCACTGTGTGTTGGAATGACCCAGTGGCGAAGAAATGCAGTGCTACCATCACCTTAGCCGTGGGGGTGAATGCTGTTGGATACACCCTGCGAGGACGGAGGTGGGGTTCCAACAAGGCACATAGGCGATGCAGGGTGGGTCGGTCCAGACGATATTTACGGATGACCTCCACATCCTCCATGTCTGACAGCAATTGGTAGGGGCGATGTATGTTTGGTCTCCGCCTAGGAAAGATGGAAGTGGACACATGTCAAAGCAACACGCCACATGGCATTTACACATACACATGACAAAAATGACTGACCAAGCAATTGAATCACAGAACAGCTGACAAGTAGGGACAGCACAGCCACAATACACTTACACAGGTCCCCTACCAATAGCAATGGGCAGTGACACACACCATTGCTATGAGCATGCACATGGGGAGTTAGGCCTTAACAACTTGTAAGGCATGCTGATGGAAACAGACTGCATATTCGGTAAGCTGCAACACCACGGCAACATGACTAGCTGCTGTGCATCACACTGCTTCCGAGGCTGGGTGTGTAGGGCACACACCAACAACGCTATGGACACAGGCTGAGCGGCCAAAACAAGTGGGACCTGTGGCACGAGGGGATATGAGACAGTCATTGATGTCCCTACTGCACCCTATGTACAGCACTGTATGGATCACACCTCCAGAAACATTGACAGGTGTACACATTGACAGCTCCATGCCAACACGGCTGTGTGATTGCAAATACACATCACAAGTGACACGTAACGTTGCACGTGCCAAGTGGCAGATGTACATAGTGAAAGATGGCATGTGTGTGCATATGCATATCCCATGCTCCCATGCCAATGTGTACATGATGATATGCCAACAGACATGTGGAGGCTGGCCACTGGCTGTCCCTGCCTATGCACACAGCATGTTGTGGCCCCGTCCATTGTGGACCTGCACCCACACACAAATCATGGCCACACCTGCAGATGCATTGCGCAAATTAAACTGTGTGGTGCACATGGCATCAGCGGACTGTACCCGCCATGGGCCAGGCCCTTACGGCCAACTCCAATGACCCTCGCGGTTGCACCCTGCGTGTTCCACTGTGGAGGTAAGCGTCCCGGGCCAGCTGGGAGCAGGCCATCGTCTGCAATTGAAGCTGGCAGACATGGTACACAAATTGCAGCAGCTTGGACCCACTGAAACTGCCCCAGGGGGCTATGTGAGTGTGTGAGTGAGACCGGCATTACCACAGCTACCTGGGACTGCAGCCTGGCACCCCTCAACAACACCTGCTGCTGCCACCTCTCCACCTACACGTGGATGACGCTGAGGATATGTCCAGGTCCACTCACCAGCGAGGAGCTGGAGATCCTGGATTCCGAGCTCCACGCACACTGCACATGGCTATTCCTTGCGAAAGTTGTGTGTGAGAGACAACTGCAGTGTGTGTGGGAGTGCATGTGGGGGACACACATGTCGTTGATCCGCAGCACTATGAGTCAGAGCCTGTGGTATTCAAACATGCACTGCTCACCATGCTGACTGCAGGTGGCAGTGGTATGTGAGCTCTCGGGCGCTTTGACATGTCTGTCCCTCCCGAGTGGTGGTACATGGCAACTTCTTGTCAGACATCCAGTGACACAGACAATTGGCAATGCAGGTCTCAGTGCACTTGTTGCTCGTGTGAATGTCAGGCTGGGGCCATGCTGCCCTTCTCAGTCCCAGCAGGCCTGGCCTGCACATTGACTGCACAATGCCAGTAGGTGACAACACAGAATGACTAGTGGGTTACATGTGTCACCTGTTCAGCACTCTCCGGATGAGCGCAAACTCAGCCCTGTGCATTGGTCACACCATGCCTCGTGAAAGGGATGTGTGTGTGAGATAGTGCCACTGAATGTGACCACCGTTGCGGGGTGGGCCATGCGAAGGCCGAGTACGTTGGTTGTTGCGCAGTGTTGGTCACAGTGGGTACACCAACACAGATGTGTTGCCTTGTGATCTTTTGCTAGGTCTGCCTGACAATGGACAGTAGATGTGGGCAGACTACACATTGGTCGATGTGCTGTCTATATGCATGTGCCTTCACACCAGGCACAGCTGCCCCTGCACATGTGACCCCTGCTGCCCTCAGTGCTGGGTCTGTTGAGCTGATGAGCCCTCTGTGCGTGGGGCAGACAGCTCTCCTCGCTTCCGTCATTGCCCATGACATCACTTTGCCGCAGGTGACATGGATCATGGAGGGCACACATGTACGCGTGGGTGGACTACACAAGACTGTCCAATGGTTATCACCCCCAGTCAGTGCTTCGAATGGGAAGGATGTGGTGCTGGTACTCATTTTAATGTGTAGAGTGGGCGGGGCTAGGTGCGGGGCTACATGCAAGACATGGGAAGTTCATCGGCTCATCTACTAGTTGCAATACACACGAGACACGTCTTTTCATGACCACATCAGGGTCATCCCTTGAACTGACTGGAAGTCAAACAGTCATATTTTACCCTGTCCTCATGGCCTCCCTCGCTCACCAAAATATGCGTTGGCACCTGGGAAGCCAGCACATGCACAAGCAGCTCCAAGCTCGCCCCAGAGAGGCCAAGGAGTGTATGTGTGGGTCCAGTTGAACAAGTGGTCTGTCTCGCGGCATAATAAGTGGCGGGACGCCATCCACCTGCGTGGTGCCCCGACTCGAGACCCGGGCAACATTGACAATGCATGACAGGCTCCGCAGTCTGGATACACCACCTGCAACACACAGAGGCTGTAGCTGCCCTAGCGGCCCAGGCCGCGTCCATCTGGAGCTCATGGACCCACACATTCACTCTTTGGCCTCTCTGGTGCGAGCTTGGAGCTGCTTATGCACGCGCTGGCATCTCTGTTGCAATGGCATGTAACGTGTGTGGGGATATAGGCAATGAGTGAGATGGTGTGAGCCACCTTCCGTGACATCACTCCTGCTCGTGATGTGTGCGTCCCCCCACTACTTCCATTAGACTTGTGCCATACTACTAATTGAGGATGTGTTGCCTGCGTGATGTGTCCAGGAGGAGCGCGCCATGACATCTCACCCACCATGCTCCACTGCCATCCCGTGCCCTGGATTGCCTGCGGGTGGACAATGTTGGGGATACCCCTGGTCGACAGGGGATGTGAGTGCCTTGGCAAGGGCCTGGCGGACGCACAGCAGTATCCAGCATGTCCACGGAGGGTGGGCTGACGTCTACACCTGATGCAGCATTGATCGTGTGCCTGCCTGTTGTGCACACATGAGTTCACATACATCCCCAGACAGGTGGTCTTTACAAATTCCCAGGAGAGCAGCTATGTACTGTTCCGGAATCCTCCCAACACAGCGTGTTTCAACATTGCATGTGCGCACCTAGCCGTCACACCCACCCACCTGAGCCAAGCGTAACTCCCGCTTTACATGACACATGTGTGTCATCCACAGTTGTGCTACTCTCTCAGGGCCGGACCTGCAACTGTCCCGTTGCACACACACAGCACCGATTCGTACTGGCATCCTGTTAGATTGGTAGGCACACTAACCCATCTCCTTCTGAGACAGTGGTGGCTGTGATGGATATTGTGACTGGGCACATGGCTTACTTTCAATGTGTGCATTTGGGAGGTGGTGGTGTGTGGTGTGTGATTGTGGTAGCGTTGGTGTGTATGTGTGTGTCGTGTCCATGTCGACTGCACACATATGTCACCCCGGGACATGATGGATGTTTGTTACCGTGCTGAGGTCTTTGAATATGATGTGATGGGTGTGTTGTATGTTGCACAGTATGCGGCGTGTGGGTGTGTCCTTGCAGTTCAGGCTGACTCCTACTTGTTATGGGTCAGACGTTGTGTGTGTGCAGGGTGTGTGACTGTCAAGATTGTGTCCAGTCCAATTGTGCATGTCAGCATTTCAGCAGTTCTTGCTCACTGTGCAGTGCTGCCCACCCACTCTGATGTCGTGTGTGTGTTTTGTCAGGCATTGCTGTAGCATGCTTTAGCGTGGCTCCCACTTTTTGTTGCTGAGTGTGTGGTCAGACTGTGTGGGTCATTGTAAACATGTGTAGGACTGTGCTTTGTAGTGAGCAGGCCGTCAGTGTTGATGTGATGATCTTTCGGGCGACTTCAGAGTGTGACAAGTCATGCTCCACGTGCTGTGGTATTTCCCTGTGGCCACTGTTGCGGCTACTCATTTGCGTTGTCATCCAATGACAGTGGACTACATGGTCATCTCACGACTGCCGTGTACTTCACACAGTCTCATCCTCTCTCATTCGTACTTGTGAAATGAATCAGCAGAGACACATTTTTGCTTCAAGCCATGTATTGGGACTTATGTCCTCTGTGATGCAGTATAGTGGACACTACTGGCAGCGAAATGCATGTGGAGGATGTACTCAGCATGATTACACATAGCATAGGGTGTAGGGGTACATGTCATTAGTTGTTGACTGTGGGATGTGTGCTTCAGAGTTACAACTGCTTAGCCGTTGCTGTGCTAATGTACATTTGCTAATTACTGTGGAGCTGCTAACTTTGACACAGACAGTATACATTTCGCCTACCAGACCGCTTGACATCATGGGCACAGTACATCTCAGTTCCATGTTACAGGTTTGCTGCTACGGTTACTCATACACACGTGCGTGGAGGTGACATCAGGGCATGGGCTTACGTGCATGCAACGGCGTCCCACTTGTTGTTGCAATGTGGTGGCTACTGGACATGACACAGTCACTGGGGTAATGTTGTTGGGGGATGCACTTGTTGTCCATGCAAAAGTCCTGGCACGGAAGTTCAGAGGGAGGTGAGGTGACAGCTCTCACATACTACAGCCGACCGATTACTGTCCACTGACCGGTGCATATGTTCATGGGCGCAGGATACATATTATGGCATAGTTGTACGTGCAGTTATGTCCATGTGGTTGCCATGCACAAATCCCATGCCTCTGCCTCCCCCTGTTCATGCAGAGTTACTGGATGTGATGAGGTACAGAGTGCATGTCCCGAAAATATCCGATGTCATGGCAGTGTAGTTGATGGTGTGGTGTTAGTTGCAGGTTGTGTGGTATAGTTGTTGTACTGGTAACTGCTCAGTCCGTGCGGATGCCAGGCATGGGTACGGTGTGGACATCATTGTTCAATTGGGGGTGTTGCATCGGGCCCGACGAATTGACAGGTTGTCAGGAATGCGATACCTTCCAGCAGGGCTTCCATGGCATTGGTGGTAAACATGGATGCCATCCAATGTAGCGGATGGTGGCTGTCAAGGTGTTGGTCGTAAGTTGTCCCTTGTAGGAGCATGATGGGACATGTTGGATGACATTCGATGAAACTGTGATCCAGAATCCGTCGTGTGGAGGCACAGTGGTCCCATTGAAGTGTGGGTCCGATTGCAGCCACATACGCCATGCCCCCATAGGCTGAACAGACCCTGTCGTGGACGTCCAGGGGGTTGAACTGTTGTACCAGGTCCGCCATTGGACATGCAGGGTTGGAGAGACATAAATCCACAGGATAGTGGAAAGGACACCTCCGACAGTAGAAGACGGGGATGACGCAGCTGAACAATGCGATGCGGTAAGTTAGTGGGTAACTTACGTTCAGCAAGGCCAGATTTTCACATCCCAATATCTGTATCAGGTAATGTTTGTACAGCTTCATCTGTCCGGCGTAGTTGGGTAGGTGTGGTGCAAGTGCCATTTTGCTGATGGGCGATGTGATGGCGTGCTCCGGCTGTCTGTGCAGTCTGCAGAGTGCAACCTCCGACGTTGCTGGGAATTCTGTTATGGTCATAGGGAGGCAGGGCTTGGGTTATAGTAGCTTGTGCGAAGGACACGGGCCCTCATCCCACATGCTTCTGTGAATGGTCAAGGTCAGTGGTGTCTGACTCCTTCCCGATAACTTGCATGTGAACCACATGGGGGAGTGGTATCATTTCTTTTTCCCTTCGGAATGTTCTTTCGTGTTATGCGCTATCTGCCCAGTGGACGGTTCCCTCTGTATGCCTGTGTTAGGCTTTTTTTGGAATAATGACTGTGTTGTCCTGCTTGAATAGTTGAGCTGTGGTTTCGGTGTGGGTATGGTAGGCCATTCAGTGCTATCTCCTCTCCCGTGTGTGGGCGGCACGCTGCGTTTCCGCTATACGTTGGGCCTTGTGTGTGGGTGTTGTAATTGGAGCCACGTGTTGTCGGTCCCCCGGGATCTTTGATGTTACGTATTGCATGTCTTGGTATTGGGTGCAGGGTGGTATCGGTGTTTCTGTGTGGTACTGGCGTACCTTTTGCCGACGGGGTCCATATTCTGCTGGGTGATGTTGCTGCCGCTGTGTGCTTCGCCATGTTTTGCACACAGGGGTGTGTCCTAATTTGGCGTGACATCACTGACATGTTCGGGTCAGTTGTGTGACGTCAGGTTGGCAACAGTGAATTGCCGGTTGGCGACATGACTGTGGCAGGACTGTCACGTGACATGTGCGTTCTGGGTGGGGCTGGTGTGTGTGGTGTTTGGTTGTGACCCTGTGTTGTTTGTGTGCGGCGCATACTTGGCGCTGCTGTTGGCCTATGCGTTGTGCGCATGTGTGGCTGCGTCGTCGCCGCTGCGCTGCGGGGCCGTGACGGGGACGTTAGTTCCTGGTCCCAGGTGGTGTGTCCCCGGTTGTTGCGAGTTGTTACAATTTGCCCGGTGTGACATTTGTGGGTGCAGTGGTGGATGTGTCGCGTCCACGCAGGGGTGTCAGGGGGGCCATGTACAGTTTTACCGCACTTGCACTGTGTGCGGTGTTTGCGTGCCCTTGTTGTGTGTCTGCCTACCTGCGTCTCCGCGGTGCGTTGACTCCTAGGTTCTGCATCAGGTAGAGCATGGGGAGGGCCTGCAGTGCTGGATTCATGCTCGGGGGTCCGCCTCTTTGGTATCCGTACTGTGCGCTCGGGTTTCCGCCTTGCTTTCACGTGCGGTGTCTCTTAGCCGGGGAGCTGTTTGGTTGTGGCATCGTAATTTGTACGCCGGGCGGTACGTGTTTCGTCTGGCGGTGTGTCTCCATTGGGCGGCGCCGCTACGTGAACGGGCGCACTTTGATGGCGGACGGCGTTGCTGGCTTACGGGAGGTGTTTGGCTGTCTTTTCACATCCTAATTGGGCGGGCGTGTGGGCTGCGGCGGGCGGACGGTAACTGTTGTTTTTTGCATCCGCCAGCACGGCGGTGGTGCTTCCGCCCGCCATCCTAATGGGCCCCTTAGTTATTATAAAAAGTGATTTATGATTATTTTATACAGTTGTAAAATTAAATAGATATTTTACTTACTTTGTGAAGTTGAAATCAGAGCTTTCAATGAGGAAGTACAGTGTTGTAGAAGCAATCCGGCAGAGATTCCCCTTATTCGTGATTTTGTTGTTGGAGCATAAAATAATGTTTAATTTTCTTTAGTTTATATAGTGTTTGTTCAAATGTGCTTTCAATCTTATTGGGTTATTTTAGTTGTAGGTGTTTTTCATTGGTTGTTACTAATGTTTTCAATTAATTTGGCAGTTGTTTCCTTATATGGAAAACGCTAATTAATGTTCAGTTAAACTTTTTTTTATTCTTACTTTATTTAAAAGTATAATAGTATATTATTTGTATTTTATATTGCATTGCATGTATAATAAAAAATTCTTTATTTTATATATAGTGTTTGTAAGTATAATTAATTTGGTGAATTTAATTATGTTAAAGGTATTTTATTGAATTATAATTTAATTAACTTTAATTTTATTTATTTAATATGTTGTGTGTCTTAGTGATATTGTTCATATTATTTTTGTTATATATTGTGTTATTAAAAATATTTTTAAGGTGTCGATATTTTGTTTTTGGCGATAATAGTGTGATCTATATTTTTGTTATTGATATTTGTGTCATTTTGTATGTTTATTTAATGTTTTCGATATTAGTTATGACGATATTTTTTTGATCGATATTAGTGATATCGATGTTAATGTTTGACAATATTTTTGTGTCGATATTTGTGTATTTTGTTAAATAAGTATAGAATATCGATATTTATGTTATTGATATTTGTGTGTCGATAATTTTGTAGGTCGATATTTTGAATGTCGATGTTATGTCAGTGATCCGGTTACACTTTGTACCATTTGCTAGGGACCTATTGGTAAGTTATATATATATATATATATATATATATATATATATATATATATATATATATATATATATTCACTGAAAAAACCATAAGGTTTTAGGGACAGTTATAGTTAGTTGGACATTGCACTCGTACAAAACCCGTGAAATTCCCCCGTTATAGTTAGTTCAGGTAACTATAACTCGCGCCCCGCAATGCACTGCTGATGACGTCACATATTACATCACTCATGACATGGTCAGTGACATCACTGATGACATCACTGATGACATCTCAAATGACATCACTGATGACATCACTGATGACATCATCCAGTGACTGTGTGTTTGTGTAAAGTTTAAATATGTTTAATATATATAGGGAAAGGCGTATTGAAGAATGAGTGGGTGTATAAGCGTCTGAATGGATGATTTAGTAGGTGCGTGACTGAGTCTATAAGTGAGTGATTAAACGTATCTTACTGGATGCATGGGTGAGTGACTAAACTGTGTGAATGTCTGTATCCGTCTGTCTGTTGTTGTGTAAGCAGCTGCATGGGTTTCTGACTAGCTAAATGAGTGTCTATATGGGTTATGGATTGGTTCTCTGAGTATCTGTATGGGTGCCTCCGTGTTTGTGTGGGTGGGGTGTGTGTGACTCTGTGCATAGATGTGTGAGTGGGTGATTCACTGGGTGCATGGTTTCAAGAGTGCGTCTGTGATGGACTGTATGGGTGGGTGAGTGTGTGTATGGGTGTGTTAGTGATTGAATGTATATCTCAGTGGTACATGTGTGAGTAACTACATATGTGAAAGGCAGTATATATGTGTGTTGGAGTATATAAATGGCTATAAGTGAGAGTGTGTGATTGTGAGAGTGGCTATATGGATGAGTGTGTGCTTGCATCAGTGATTGCATAGGAGCGTAAGAATGTGCTAGTATTTTTATGAGTAAGTGAGCTGGTGTGTATAACTGTATAGGTGAGTAAATTGGAGTGTGATTAATTATTTGCATGACTGACTAGGTGTGTGAGTACCTCTATGGATGAGTTGCGTTGTGTGAGTGTTTATATAGGTGTATGAGTGCATATGATAGTCCTGTACTGAGTGACTGTAAGTATGAGTGACTGTATAGGTGAGTGAGTAGATGTGTGTGTGTAGACCTAAGAATCAGTGAGTGGGTATGTACTTATTGGTATTGGAGTGTGTATGGTTTTGAGAATGGCAGTCTGTAATTTAGAGTGGGTGTATCAAAAGTTATATTAGGGTGTGAGAAGATGCATTAAATTCTCACATGGATGATGTCATCAGTGATGTCATTTGAGATGTCATCAGTGATGTCATCAGTGATGTCACTGACCATGTCATGAGTGATGTAATATGTGACGTCATCAGCAGTGCATTGCGGGGCGCGAGTTATAGTTACCTGAACTAACTATAACGGGGGAATTTCACGGGTTTTGTACGAGTGCAATGTCCAACTAACTATAACTGTCCCTAAAACCTTATGGTTTTTTCAGTGAACTTCTAAGGTTTTTTAAATGCTAATTTCTAAGTATAACGTGCCTGAAACCTATGGTTTTTTCAGTGAATTTCAAAGGTTTTTTAAATGCTAATTCCTAACTATAACGTGTCTGAAACCTATGGTTTTTTCAGTGAATTTCAAAGGTTTTTTAAATGCTAATTCCTAACTGTAACGTGTCTGAAACCTATGGTTTTTTCAGTGAATTTCAAAGGTTTTGTAAATGACAATTTTTAAATGTATTAATTGTTATATTTATTTTTTTGATACTGATTTACAACATTTTTTTAAACTATTTATTTTTAGATATTTTATTTTTTAAATTACATTGTAATTACATTCTACATTACATTACAAAATATACTTTCTCAGAATGAATTACTTTAGTTTAAATACTTTGCAAATAGGCAATAGACTTTTAAGTACAGTAGTTACAGTTGTTGCAATGGGCAACACAATTTCAAAAACAATGCAACATTGAGCTCAATGTGAATTTCTAGTTAAATGCAATTAGTTACTTTATGGATTACTTTTCTAACCACAGGACTGGATCCTAGATTCAGTCCTGGGACATCTCCTGTAAACAGTTGAGTAAAATTCGTTTTGGTTACAGTAGTGATTTTTAAGGAATATTATTGTATTTTAAAAGTTGACAAACTTTTTCACATAGAATCACCAATGTTATCCTATGGGAGGAAATTCACTTAGCAGGTAAGTAGTGTTATAGTTACTTTTTCTTACTCAGAGGTGGATCCTGGAACCAGCACTGGTGCATCTCCTGTAAACAGTTGAAAGAATGTGGTTAAGTCACACAGGTGATTTTTAAGGAATATTTGTAGTTTGTGAAAATCGACACTTTGAAACTTTTCTGCTGAAAACCAGACAATGGATTCCTATGGAAGGAAATTCAAGTTACTGGTAAGTACGGTTAGAATTACTTTTCAGGGTCAGTGCTGGGCTAAAAGATGCAGCACTGGGTTCTCTCCTGATAACAGGTGAGTAAATCGGAATTCATAGTTCAGCTGATTTTAGAGCAATATTTGTAAGTTTCAAAAATCGACACTTAGAAACTTTTTCAGCAAAAAGCAGGCAATGATATCCTATGGAAGGAAATTCAAGTTACTGGTAAGTACGGTTAAAATTACTTTTCAGGATCAGTACTGGTCTGAAAGATGCAGCACTGAGGTCTCTCCTGATAACAGGTGAGTAAATCGTAATTCGTATTTCGGCTGATTTTAGAGGAATATTATAAAGTTCCAAAACTCCACACTTAGAAGAATTTCCAAGTGAAACCAGTCAATGATATCCTATGGAAGGAAATTCAAGTTACTGGTAAGTACGGTGAAAATTACTTTTCAGGATCAGTACTGGGCTTAAAGATGCAGCACTGAGGTCTCTCCTGATAACAGGTGAGTAAATCGGAATTCGTAGTTCGGCTGATTTTAGAGGAATATTTGTATGTTTCAAAAATCGACACTTAGAAACTTTTTCAGCAAAAAGGAGGCAATGATATCCTATGCAAGGAAATTCAAGTTACTGGTAAGTACGGTTAAAATTATTTTTCAGGATCAGTACTGGGCTGAAAGATGCAGCACTGAGGTCTCTCCTGATAACAGGTGAGTAAATCGGAATTCGTATTTCGGCTGATTTTAGAGGAATATTATAAAGTTCCAAAACTCCACACACAGAAGAATTTCCCAGTGAAACCAGTCAATGATATCCTATGGAAGGAAATTCAAGTTACTGGTATGTACGGTTAAAATTACTTTTCAGGATCAGTACTGGGCTGAAAGATGCAGCACTGATGTCTCTCCTGATAACAGGTGAGTAAATAGGAATTCGTAGTTCAGCTGATTTTAGAGGAATATTTGCACAATGGTGAAGGGAGGGGCGGGGCCTGAGGTGACATCTGTGCAAACGCGCCCCGTGGCGCGTTTTAAGTTGGGGGATTAAGTCCCCTTGAATCATGAGGGTCCCTGGGGTCCAACTAGCCCACCCTGTACCTCCAGTATGCGCCAGGGAGCTGCGTTGCAGAGAGGTGTTCAGAGGCCACGCCCCTTTTTGCACCTCTCTGCAATGCAGCTCTGTGGCGCTTTCTGGACGTACCTGTTGGGCTAGTTGGCCCCTAGGGACCCTCAGGATTGAAGGGGATTTAATTCCCCATCTTAAAACGCGCCACGGGGCCTGTTTGCACACATGTCACCTGAAGCCCCGCCCCCTCCCTTCACCACTGTGCAAACGCACCCCGTGGCGCGTTTTAAGTTGGGGGATTAAGTCCCCTTGAATCCTGAGGGTCCCTGGAGTCCAACTAGCCCACCATGTACTTCTAAAAAGCGCCACAGAGCTGCGTTGCAGAGAGGTGTAAAAAGGGGCGTGGCCTCTGTACACCTCTCTGCAACGCAGCCCCCTGGCGCATACTGGAGGTTCCTGGTGGGCTAGTTGGCCCCCAGGGACCCCCAGTATTCAAGGGGAATTACTTCCCCTTCTTAAAACGCGCCAGGGGGCGCGTTTGCAGAGTACTGCAGGGAGGGGGGCGGGGCCTCCGGCACGATGCCGGTCGTTTTTTTTTTTGTTGCTTTTTTTTTAATGGGAGGGGGGCTGCGTGGCCCCCCTTCCCTTGGCCACTTTTGGCCCCGGGGACCCCATCCCCCGGGGCCTAAGCAATTTATTTATTTTTTAATTTAAAAAAAAAAAATGGGAAGGGGGCCGCGTGGCCCCCCTTCCCTGGGCCTGTATTGGCCCCAGGGACCCCATCCCCCGGGGCATGCCTTCGATTATTTTTTTTTTATTTGGAGGGGGGCCACAGGCCATTTAAGGCCCCGGGGACCCCATACCCCGGGGCCGGCCTTGCCCTTTTTTTTTTAATTTGGGGAGGGGGGCTGCGTGGCCCCCCTCCCTGGCCACTTATGGCCCTGGGGACCCCATCCCCCGGGGCCTGGCCTCTGGTTGGGGACTGGGGGGGTCCCCAAACCGCCAACAGTCCCAGCCGGCTCCCCGCGTCCTACGGGAGCCGGCATTGCTTTTCCACATGGGGATCAGCTAACATGCTGCTCCCCATGTGGAAAAGCAATTGGGTTTGCATTTTGAAAGAGAGAGCAGGTTTCCTGCTCTCTCTTTCAAAATGCAAACCAAGTTTGCTATGACAGGACGGGAGCCGCGAGGCTCCCGTCCTGTCATAGCAAACTACAGTGTCCCGGGGGTAGGCACCCCAGGACACTGCAGGAGCCGGCCCTGGGGGGTGGCGGTCCCCAGGGCCATCAAGGGCTCCCGGAGGGGGGCCGCGCGGCCCCCCTCCCATCCAGTGCACAGCCCCGGGGAGGTGGTGGTCCCCGGGGCTTTGGGGGTCCGTAACGGACCCCCATATTCAAATCTTTAGTGCCCCGGGGAGGTGGCGGTCCCCGGGCGTGTGGGGGGGCTGGAGCCCCCACACAGGTCAAAAATGTTTTTAAAAAAAGAAGCCCCGGGGGGTGGCGGTCCCCGGGGCTGCGGGAGGGCCAAGAACCCTCCCGCACCATTATGTTTTCAAATCCCCAGGGGGTGGCGGTCCCCGGGGCTTGGGGGGCCTTAGAGGCCTCCCACATTAAATTTAAACCCCCCCCCACCATGCCCCTGGGACTTGGCCCACCCAGGGGCAAATTAACAACGAAGCGCGGGAGACCGCGCTTCGTTTTTTTTTTTTCGGCGGGATTCGCGCACCCTAAGTGCATCCCGCCGATTTGTTTTAAAAAAAAATGCTTTTTTCTGCCCAGGGGGTCCTTGTGGGACCCCTGAGCAGACCTAGGGGTCAGGGTGTTTCTACCCTGCCCCCTTTGTGCGTTTTGCGCACTTGTTTCTTTTTTTTCTCGGCGGGATCCGCGCACCCTAAGCGCATCCCGCCGATTTAAAAAAAAATGCTTTTATGCCCAGGGGGTCTTTGTGGGACCCCCTGAGCAGACCTAGGGGTCAGGGTGTTTCTACCCTGCCCCCTTTTGCACTTTGCGCACTTGTTTCTGTCCCTCGGTTCTACCGAGGGACAAAATGGCTGCCAACACTTCCTGATTTGGAGTGTTGACAGCCAATTAGCATGCAGCTCGTGATCGGGAGGGTACGCGGACCCTACTCGTCCATAGATATATATGTGATTTTATTTGTGATTTTCTCAGAAACTACTGAACGGATTTACACCATTTAAGCAAAAGGCACGACACTGAACCAAGGGCTACCTCTTTGCCAAATTTGGTGTAATTCCGTTCAGCAGTTCGGGCTGTAGCTGCGACTAAAGGTTCCTATGGAAAAATGAATGGGGAAAACGCGTTTTGGGACCCCCTTTTTTTCTCGGCCCCCGCTTGACGAATCAACCCGAGACTTTCAGGGTAGGAGCGGAGCGGAGCGCCCCAACAAGTTGGAAACTTTCGCGAAGATTCGTCAACCGGCGCCAACGTTATTTCAAATAGAATGTCGCGGATTTCCTATGGATAATAGGTCCTAACTATAACTATCTACTGGCGACCGCCAGTAGATAATATATATATATATATATATATATATATATATATATATATATATATATATATATATAAAATACTTTATTTTGGCCAACGGCCATAAAAGTTTCATTGTGATACAATCATTAACAATACAATCTAAAATAGATCAAGCCGTATGTAAAAATATTCTCAATAAAATAATTATCAGTTTCAAATAACAATTTGAACCAATCACCATAACGTTCCGTTATTACCACCTCAATGGATTCGCTTTTTTAAAATTAGATAAAAAACTTCTTATAATACAACAAAAACAGAGAAATGACTGGTTTTTTGTTCAATTCAAAATACTTTCACGGTCATAAATGCGTTAGTCCTTGGGACATCACAGCCTTAGCCCTACTTTGTTTCTTATCAATCCCACTATAAACAAGTATCGGGTTAAGGCAAATATGACGTGTGGTGCAGTGCTAGTTGTCAATACCCTCAGTGCCTCCTGGTGCTTTCTGAATCCCAATGATATGCATAACGGTCGGATCCATTTCCTCCTTGCCCTATCATATGCCGGGCAGAAGAATAGGATATGTGCTGTATTTTCTACGGGTCCTAAAGTGTGTGTAGTGCATGGAGTACAAGAGCGATCTCCCTTGCCCCCCCAGGTTGCTGTATGGCTCTTTGGGGCCTATTACGATGGCGGTCGGATGACTGCCGCCCGGCCGGCAGTGGCAACCGCCGGACCTGCGGCGGACATCCGCCGCGATCGCAAGCCAGAAAACCGCCGGTCAGATTAGGATGGCGGTGGTGACCGCGGCGGTGGGGAATTCCGACCGCCGATTTTCTGCCGGTTGCCATCCACACTCCTGCCCTGCGGACGGAGAAGGACCGGGATAATGGTGGCGGTGCCGATCTGGCTCCGCCGGCACGATTATGATGCCGGCGGTAGTCAGCCTTTCCTCAGCGGTCAAACCACCATGGAAAGACAGGCGGAGAATGTCTTCCGGGGGCCCTTTGTGGACCCCCAATGTGTTGGGGTGGGGGGGTGCACTGGGGGGGTACCCATGGTCCCCCCCTACATTTCCCTGTACCAGCTGGCAGACACTGTGCAGTGCCTGCCACGCAGTGCAGGGAAATGCAGGACATGCTCCTTTTGACATCGCAGAGGTGCTGCGTGCATCAGCAACCGCCGCAATGTTAACGCCCGCGATCCGACCGCAGCGGTTGGATTTCGAGCAAGGAACATCATAATACGACCGGCGGTCCGCCCGCCATTCCCGTCCGCCCGCACAACATTTCCCCCGCCATATTACGATGGCGGTGGGGACCCAGGCGGACGGAAAGACCGTCTGCCGCTTTTCCAGAAAAGGGCTCTAACATGGTGGCGGTGTCTGCAAGACACCGCCATCCATATTAGGATGCTGGCGGAAAGCAGCCTTTCCATGGCGCTGTTGCAGCCATGGAAAGGCATGTGGTGTTTGCTTCTGGGGGCCCGTTGCGGCAAATGTAGAAGCAGTGAACGGGCTTCCCACGCTGCGGGAGCCCACGAGGATTTTTAAAGCACCTCCTGGCGCTGCTGATGACGTGGGCGGCAACGGCAGTGGGCCACGGTGTAGCCTGGGTCTTGCGGTCCTGACCCTGTCCTGACCCCGCTGTGGGCAGCAAATGTGGAGGCAGTGAATGGGCTTCCTGCGCTGCGGGAGCCCGCAAGGATTTTTAAAGCGCCTCCTGGCGCTGCTGATGATGTGGGCGGCAACGGCAGTGGGCCGCGGTGTAGCCTGGGTCTTGTGGTCCTGACCCTGTCCTGACCCCGCTGTGGGCAGCAAATGTGGAGGCAGTGAACGGGCTTCCCCGTATTGGTAAGTTAAATGTACCAATCAGGAGTATAACAATTTCATCAGGTTTAAAGGGAGAGTACAGGCACTTTACGACTGGTTAGAAGGGATAAAGTGCACAGAGTTCTACAGCCATCAAAAACAGTTAAGGCAGAAATTATGTCTCGGCGAAATTTAAATTATGGTGGCTTAATTCACATAATTATGGGAATTTTGCATTACATTTGGAAAGGAAGCTTCTCAAAATTATGCCATTATGTCACTTCATTTAATTACATGCCATTTACAGTAAAAATGGTGCTCTTTGCTGTAATTCACGCACAGGAACAACAGATGCAAACGGCTATTATTCCTGGGGCTCTTGTTTAAGTTCATCCTCATGACAATGTCGTGTTGTTCCTACTAATCCGTAGGACCTGCACATTTGTTGAACAACCTAAACTTTGGGTGAGGTGTCAAAACTGATTCCGGGCACCCATGCAGGAGATGTTGGCTTAGAGATCAACTCTGGACACCCTAACCCCTCAGAGATCGTGGTAACAGATCAGAACCTTTCCCTAAGTCACTCGTGCTTACTGGTGCTCAGAGAAATATACAGAATACACAGTGGGACGTTTACAATATATTTATTGAACCAACGTTATTCTTGTATAGAATACATGTGCTGCGATGATCAGTAGACAGAAGAAGATGAAAGTGATTAAAAGCACCAAAAGAGTAAATTATAGATATAGTTCTATCATGGTGCTAAGACAGTGTGTATTTGCAGGCATATAAACAAGGCAGTAATCAGGCATACTCCTACTATGCGAACCATACTCTGCATGCACCTATAGTGTGTGTAGGTGGGAAGCCAAGAATACCCCCAAGGGACGATCCAACCCCATTCCCTGGCTGGAGAGAATGTAGGAGCCCGTCTTAGTCATGAACTGGACACCCCCCTCGGAGATGTCAGACCATTGCGTGGTGAAGTCTCAGCATGCAGGAACCCTCGGTGTCAGCTGAAGTGCCTCCTCTGTTAATCTTTTGGGATGCTCATTATTTGTAATAGAAGGCATCCTTGTGATGTACGTATACATTAGCAAATTTATGGATATGTAGAGAGCCCTGTTGCCCTGTGGATGAAGATAGAACGACATTTGTACACACTTTGTAAAGAGGACTTGTACACAGTGTTTGAGGCATTGTGATAATGTTATGCGAAGCTAGATGTGTAAACAAAGTAGTTTCAGAGAAACTCATCCAACATTGTCGCACACGCAAATATGTGCAAACGGTCACAGCAGAAATGTTTTTGTGCAAAATTAGGACAATGTAAGAAATGTGCAGCTTTGTTACTTGGGCCTAACCCTGGCACACAACAACATAAAATTGACATGAGGATGCATCGCATGCTAAACTATGGTACAAAATGACAGATTTGCATTTGATATAATTACTCGTAACTACTTGTAATTTTGCTATAATTTCACATAGTTATGCAAAAGCAAATTAAACAAATTTTGCACAGCTCTATCAAAAATCTCTGGGTGCTCCGCACATGATCTTTTCCTACACCCAGCATGCACAGCTACCTTTGTTGGCCAGATACCTCCATGTCACCAGAATGACATATTTTAATTCCCAGGCCATGAGTCTGGTTCTCTGTATGGTGTGTGATTTTTAAATGTTCTCAGGCCCGCACTCACTCAGACACTTACTCACTCACTAACTCAGTACTCACCTCTGAGTGTAGTATTCTTATCTTGATTTAATAGAAAAAACTCAGCTGATCAAGCTGTCCTAAAGAAAATCCCAGTCATTGGACATCTGTTGACCCATTTTTATACATCCTTATTCTGAAAACGCCCATTTGAGTGCACATTACACTTCTTCTATGCATCTAAAATTATATTGTTGTTTAAACCTTGGATTAAAAAAACACAAAAATTCATATCAGTGGGCCTTTTTAAGCCTTGTAGATACAAATTAACTAGCACCAATCATTAGGAATGATCATTAAATGCTTATAAACCAAACATTGATTCCACAATAGTTTCTAAGTAAAGAGAAAATCTAATTTTCAAATATCATGGATATATTTAAAATTAATGAAGTTTAATATATTTTGAGGATTTTGTGAGAAATGAATGTTTTATACAAATAAATTGTATACCTACATTTTAAAAATGATATCCGGAACTACATCATGGAGAAACCGCAAATAACTCTATTCTACTAGCCCCCCACCAAAACCTGATGCACCAAATCAATAATATATCTATAGCTCAAAGTTGTGAGAGTTCTCTATTGATATAGAACTTGATATTCAAAAAAGAGGTCTGCTGATATTACTGGTCATTCTGAGGATGGTGTTGTTATTATTGATATAAGTCAGATGTTGCTTGAATAGATATTCTTTGTCTGGCAATATAATAATGATGTTATCAACGTCCCCACCCCAATATATGATATCAGGCAGGAGCAGTGACTAGTCTTCATCCCCCATCTGTTACCTACCAGAATAACCTCTGAAGAAATTGGAATGTGTGTGTAAGTGTCTTTACCATTTTTGTTCCACATGGCTACATGTACAAGGACCCATTAAAAAGAAATAGTTATTGATTAAGAAGAACTATACCATTTAGGGCCCGATTCCGATCCAGGTCGGAAACCGTACCGACCGACACGAACCGGCGCTGTACGACCAGCGCAGTACGATGCAATGCGTGTGAAATACAAACGACTCGCACGGAGCACAATACGTACGACCGACACGTACGGAAACCAGTGAGTCGCCCATAAAAGAGCCTGACGCGACCGAGGCATACGCGAACGTTGCAACATAGCATAACGTGAGTGGGACCGACTCGGATTACCCCGCAAATGCTGCAGAAAGCTTCCATCACGGTAAACTGAACGTCTCCATCATGCTCAACTAAATCAAACAGAAACAGACAGAAAAAGACCAAACAAACATTGACAAAGTCAAAAAAATAAATGAAATCCATCTAAGACACACCCACAACCCAACCTACATAAAGGGCCAAAATCCCTACCATGATCCTTTGCAAATTCTACATACCTGCCAGCAGAGAACACCACAACACTGCACTGAGATACACACTCACAACTCACCTACCACACAACCTTCACACCACTAGCACCTCTCTAAAAGCAGACTCACAAACACCCAGCTTGACTTACACTCACTCACCCCCACTTCCACACTCACACACACATCCATCTCCACCACCACCCATCACCATGCCCCCAAAGAAGAATCCAAAGTTCACAGATAGTGAGTTGGAAGTCATGGTAGATGAAATTCTCGGAGTAGAGCCACAGTTATTTGGCACATTGGTCCAACAGACCCCCATGTCCCAGAAAACAAAGATGTGGGAGAGGATTGTCAACAAGGTGAACGCATAAGCACCTTGCCTGCGCACAATGGAGGATATCAGGAACAGGTACTATGATGTGCGAAGGAGTGTCAAGAAGCTTATTGGCAGAGACCATGCCCTGAGCCAGCGGACCGGCGGTGGCCCTCCTGCAAAAGCTACGCGCTTCACTTCCTGGGAGGAGAAGGTGCGGGCCATCCTTCCACCGGAGGGCCTCCATGGATTAACAGGAATACCAGAGCCTGGTGAGTACATAACCAACTAGCCAATATTGTGAGGCAATACACACACACTGACATCACTGTCAAGGGGACAGTGAAACCAATCACTGTTAGCAAAGCCATATCAACAGAAAGCTAATAATACTGTGATGTGTATGACAGTTAGATAAACACAATACCTGCAATCTCAGAGTAATATGGAACAATGTCATAACATGTACAAACTCACTAACAAATACAGCAAGGCATTGGCCTCAAAACACCAACAAACACTGTCAGCCATCTTGCCAGCACTGTTACACTACCTCACAGGGAAGCTGATTCACAGGAAGGAAGGAAGGTTGGGTTTCCTGGGATGGTGGGAGTAGCCAAAAGCATGATGGGAGTCGTAGTCACAGCCAACAGTCCTCCCCCCACATGGCCGATCAAGCCCACATTCAACCATGCTCCGCTCACAGGGAGTGGAAAAGGACTTACAAGATGGCTGACACTGGGCTCTGCTGTGGGGAGCACAAGGCCCTGTTGGGAGTACTGCTCAAACAAACAACAGGACACCACTGTCAGCCATCTT
Organism: Calotriton arnoldi; assembly: GCA_963921515.1. NCBI lineage: Eukaryota > Metazoa > Chordata > Amphibia > Caudata > Salamandridae > Calotriton > Calotriton arnoldi. Next base: position 4,704,654 of record CAWUFW010000322.1, on the reverse strand, counting down.
GCCAGCACTGTTACACCACCTCACAGGGAAGCTGATTCACAGGAAGGAAGGCAGGTTGGGTTTTCTGGGAAGGTGGGAGTAGCCAAAAGCATGATGGGAGTCGTAGTCACAGCCAACAGTCCTCCCCCACATGGCCCATCAAGCCCACATTCAACCATGCTCAGCTCACAGGGAGTGGAAAAGGACTGACAAGATGGCTAACACTGGGCTCTGCTGTGGGGAGCACAAGGCCCTGTTGGGAGTTGTGCTCAAACAAACAACAGGACACCACTGGCTGACATCCTGAACGTAAACTTTGACTCCCTGTAATGGAAGCATGGTTCATGGGGGATTACCTGGGCTCTGGGGGAGAAGGAGGTTCTGCAATGACTCCAACTGCCATCAAGGCCATCTCTCCACACACCTTCTCAGCCAGAACAAATAGCACTCTTGGGAGCAGTCACTCCATGACAGTGAAAGTAAATTCCCAGGCAAGATGTCTGACACATGGGCCTGATGTATCAATTCGCTGCAAGTCACACCTAGGCACTGGCCCTCTCACACACATTCACACTCACAGCCATCTTAACTGTATATTTCCTCTCACTGTCTGGGGATGCATTGTCCCAGGGGTGCTCTCTGGCCTGGCTGTGAAGGTATGTGGAGTACAGGACAAGTGGTGAGATGCAGACCTAGCATATATCAAAACACACACACAAAGCTACAGATACATCATTGACAAGGGATACCTGACAGTGAATGGAATGGCCACAGAAAGATAGCTGACACTGTTGCATGGTGTCATTTTCACAAAGCGCTGTTGTGAGCTGAATCCTACTCCTACATCATGCAGCATTGTCATCATCCCTGACACAACACTCCCCTCACTGTCATTGACACATTCAACACAAGGAGTAATCTGGACTGGGTTGGAGGAGGCGTAAAACTTACAGCAGCATGACTCAAACACACAAACCTCTGGCACTCACTGTCATGAGCATAGAAAAGCAAGAGAGTAGCCTTGGTTAACTCATATGTCCATGGAGGACATTGACAAGATAAATGACGTTATCACGTACAAAGCCCTGCAGCAACATCATTTGCTACAGTAACACAATTACATGTGTGCAAAGAGATGAGAACTAGGACCACATATAACAAAATAGTATATCTCAATTGATCACATACACACCGGACTGTGACTATGTCATCAGACACACCAATGTGACTCAAAAATACATGCAGAAATGCCAGTACACATGCACAAATCTTGCAACACATCGTAAGAGGAAGTGCACGTATGTCATTGTCAAAGCACAAATGTTGACAGCAACAACGCACCTGTGTCAGGCACAGGATGGCACTTGAATTGCAATGGCCATGTACAGTCAATGAATCAATACATGAGCTGTCCATGCACAAAGCTCCACGTGCACATCAAAACGCATCAGGTTGTAATAACAATGTTCTTAACCAATATAGGCCTCTGTCTGTGGCAATTGAGGACAATGCAATGTACACACACTCATTATGAAGTACAATAGCAACTGTAATGTGTGTGATACGTTGATGTGTGCTGAACCACAACATACATTGTGTGTTTCTCCTACCCACAGGGCCTGCTGGGGACACTGCAGGAACCGAACAAGAATCCCAGTCCCAGACTCTGGTTGACCCTGAGCTCTCCTGTGTGGATGTCTCTCAGTCCTCTTCGGACGACGACGAACGGCCTGGCCCCTCCGGTGTGGACCAGCATGCAGCACCAGCAGCTGCAACTTCTGCACCCCCTGCTACCACTCCTGATGCATCTGCCAACACCCAGATGACCTCTACCAACACGGACAGACCAAGTCCAGAAAACACTGACGGCACAGCTACACATGGCACTCTGGAGTTGGCGGACAACACCACCAGTGTCAACAGTGAAGGAGGCTCAGTGTTGTCTATGTCTGCAACCGCAGGTCCTGCTCGTGTGGGTTAGGGCGGGGTGAGGGTGCACAGGGTGAGGCCACGTCCTGAAGATGGTGCTGCTGTGCAAGATGACCCACAGTTAGGACGCATCATAAATGCATACCGAGAATGCACCGGAGACTTTGGCCAGGTAGTGGGGATCCTCAAGGACATGCAACAACAGCAGGCTGCCCTTCATTCCAAATTGGACTCCCACATGTCCAGGATGGAGACCCACATGTCTAGGATGGAGTCCAAAATGGATAAAATGAATGACCTCACTGTGGTGCACAGGGACATACTCACATGCCTCCGACAGATTGCTGACAACGTGAGCACACCTCCCTGCGTGCCCACTACATCTGTTGCCACAACATCAGCAACTGCCACAGGGAGGGATGAGGACTCTGGCGGAGAGTCCCCAGCACCGCAGCAGCCTGCACCTGAGGGTCCCCCAGAAAAGAAGAAGAGGGGTCGTCCGAAGAAGGACCAGTGAGAGACAGATGGCCATGCATACCCCCCAGGAAGTGAACACCTGCTCCTGATATCCTCCATTGTGTGCAAAGCGTTCACCTTGTTGACTGTCACTGAACTCTCCCACATGTGATGGAGGGTCGAAGTTGGAACAATGAATCAAATGACTGTGGACTTGGCTCTGAAAATTTCATCTACTAACACTGACAACTCCTCTGTGAACTTTGGATTTCTATCACACTGTACAGCACTATCAATTATGTGTACTATTTTCACACATCCATCTAAATTAAATCATGATCACACAATACTTGCATCTGTTGTGAATTAAACTTGGTTTGCGAGATAGAGATGATGACCAGCTAAACAAAGACTGTGCAGGAAAACAACTACAGCAATTGAAACACAGTTTTGTGAGTCATGGTGATGTGACACATATGAGAGATACACACTACTAGGTCAACACAACACAGTTTTCCAAAGGCCCACATACTAATTTCCGCCACTATTGTGAACTGACAAGACACTGAAATGCACATACACTAAACTCATTCTGAGAAAGTGGCAATCAGGCCACAGGTACAGTATGCAAATTGATGTTGGATGTGTGTATACAGACGAGGCACACCCCAATGTGGAGTACAGGTTTATTACACAATCACAACATGTTGCCTCCACAACAGATGCAAGGTAACCTCACGTGACAGTGAGCACAAAGTAACCAAGAGGGTCAGAAATGTTAGTACTTGGGGGTGTGGCACCGCCTCCTGTTTCCAAGAAATGTTGCACTCTGTAACAGCATTGTGTGTTTTGGAGGTCACATGTCACCAGACAACAGCCAAAGGACCCTGTGAAGGACAGACATACAACAGACTTGAAATACAAAAATAGCTGCATACATCTCCAATAGCCATTCCATACACAAGCCTCATGATTTGTGAAAACAACCTAGGATGCATGTCAACACTGCAATGGTGAACATACTAACTCAACGGACACATTACTGCAAGGATGATGTCAAGTAGCATGCAGACACACGTATGCAGGGATATTTCACAACATACACATATCAGGCAAAGGAAAAGCTTAGACAACCCATCACTGTATACTCACAATCATGAGAAGAAGTTGTTGATGAGCTGTGTCCGAACATCCCCCTCAACCTCATCATCACTGGCCACATGACCCAGGGCTGGATCCTCCCCTGCTGGAGGCTGCTGGTCGTCATCATCTTGGATGAGAGGTAGCTCTTCCCTCACTGCCAGGTTGTGCAGCATGCAACACACAATGATGATCCGACTCACCTTTTCTGGTGCATATTGTAGGGCCCCTCCTGTCCGGTCCAGGCAGCGAAATCTGCTTTTCGGTAGTCCAAATGTCCGCTCTATCACTCGCCTGGTCCGCCCATGTGCCTCATTAAAACGTATCTCAGCAGGGGTAACAGGGTTCCTGAGTGGTGTCAGCAACCACGGCATGTTGGGGTATCCGGAGTCACCTACATACCAACAAACAAACATATCATGGGTCTGAAAAGAGGGAACAATCCGAGATACAAAAAGCACACAAGGTAAACAAACATTACACACCGACAAGCCAGGCACGCTGATTTTGCAGCTGTGACATCATCTGTGGGATCCTACTATTCCTCATGATGTATGCATCGTGTGCAGATCCGGGGAACCGTGCACAGACATCTGAGATAGTCATGTCAGGCAGACATACCACCAGGGCATTGATGGAGTGAAAATGCTTACGGTTCCTGTATGTCACTTCATTTGCTTGTGGTGGTACCAAAGCCACATGTGCACCATCTATTGAGCCAATGACATTTGGCATCCTTCCCAGAGCATAAAAGTCACTCTTGATGTCAGCAATTTGTCGTGGTGCCGGGAATTTGATGTACTGGTTCAGCAAATTCAACATTCCCTCCAAAACATGACGGAGCACACAGCTAAACATTGTCTGCGACATCCCACCAGCAGTAGCCACAGTGTACTGGAAGGTTCCCGTGGCAAAGAAATGTAGGGCTGCCATCACCTTCACCTTGGGGGTCAGCGCTGATGGATATGGCTGTCCAGGTTGCAGATGTGGGGCCAACTGCTCTGCCAAATTCTCAATTAGTGCTCTGGTGAAGCGGTAATGTCGGATGCTGTCACGTTCAGCATTGGTTGCTAGGTCTGGGAAGGGTCTGTGGACAGCTGGTCTCCTGCGGTACATAGGTGGGCAAAGAAAGAATATCATTACCCTTTCATATCTGGCAATTCACATGCAGAATATCACATGCTCCAGCATAGCAAGACTCAATGAAGTCCGGTGTGTGGTGTTGAGCATGGACACATATGCCAGCTATGTGCCCCTTTCCAAACCCTTCAGCTCCGGATACTTGAACAACAAGTGCAATGCTGTGCTGTGAATAATCTATGGGGTCTGTCCCAGTACATCTGGACAAATGTCACATACCAAACACACCTCAGTGACTAGTGAAGATAGATGTGTTGTCCAAATGACATGTGTTTGTGAGGTCCACACACAGGGATCTTGTTATGCCACATGGACACTGTCATTATGTAACGTCTGATGTACACGTACCATCACACCCATGAAACACACATGATGTGCCCCCAAATTTGTTTGCATGGCAAACATGTATGTCTGTGACACACAGACACAACAGCGACTCACATGCCAAATAAAGATGGATGTGTGAAACAATTTACATCTACAACGTACAACAAGAATCATGTGTGTAGCACAATACGCAATTAACCTGGATTAACACCACAATAGTAGCTCTGGAAAACCTTGTAACACACAGTCCATTAGAGCTGTAATTCAGGGTGTATGTAACATGTGATCACACAATGGGCCCCTGGAACTGTGCCCATGCCTAGGGTGGAGATCTGCAAAGTTGACTCTCACAGTTGTGATGTGCATCACACACAATGGATTATGTCCCCATGAAACATGGCTCATCATGGGAGTGTGTGCTACAAAGAGCTCTGTCCAATCTGAAATGTGAAGCTATGTACCCACACCTGTGATGAAGCAGGAAATGTGGTTTCCCATACTGTGTGACAGGCTTATTGATTGGTGTAGAGCACCTGAGGCTCAGCCAAAATAGTGTGGATGGCACCCTTTGGCTGTTAAACCGTAATGGTGACAGACGCGGGTGACTATTCCAAAGACACGGCGTACACTGCTAGCCCGAGCCGGACGCACACATTGGATATTGGTCTTCTGTGGGACAGACACAGGTGACTATTCCAAAGACGCGGCGTACACTGCTAGCCCGAGCCAGACGCACACATTGGATATTGGCCTTCTGTGGGACAGACGCGGGTGACTAATCAAAAGGCGCAGCGTACACTGCTAGCCCGAGCCGGACGCACACATTGGATATTGGCCTTCTGTGGGACAGACGCCGGTGACTATTCAAAAGACGCGGCGTACACTGCTAGCCCGAGCCAGACGCACACATTGGATATTGGCCTTCTGTGGGACAGACGCAGGTGAATATTCAAAAGACGCAGCGTACACTGCTAGCCCGAGCCGGACGCACACATTGGATATTGGCCTTCTGTGGGACAGACGCGGGTGACTGTTCAAAAGACGCGGCGTACACTGCTAGCCCGAGCCAGACGCACACATTGGAGTTTTGTCGTCATGGGGACAGACGCGTTTTAGCAGGGTGTACGAATCATGTGTACACAAAATCGGTTGGGCAACAACAACAATGTATCCAATTCCATAGTGCCATGATGAAGTAAGATTTGAAGGACGCGGTAGGCGTGTCCGAGGCGTGCAATGTGATGGATTGGACAAATTCGGATAATGCGAAAGTCTCTGACCCATGGGACAGAATCCGCCTCTGCAGCACAGATTTAAGGCTGTCTGTTCCCAAGAGACTTCACTTGCCTGCACTACATGCTACTTGCCTACATCACAACCTACCACTGCTGCTGTCTCTGCAGCCTCTGGAGTCTGCAATGGCACGAACTGTGGAGAGGGCACCAGCCTTCACAGAGTAGGAGAACCAGGCCCTGCTGGACAGCCTCCTTCCACAGTACCGCAAGCTGTATGGGAAACCAGGGGAGCAGGTGAGTGTTGATTGCACTGACTTCTCAGTACACCACGTCCCCTAACAGGCACTACTGGCATTCTGGTCACCAAGGACATGCATGCACACAGAGTCATTGTAATTCTCACAGTGTGTAGAATCATGTACTGGACAGGGACAGTGAAGTAAAAGTGTATCCTGTGCTATTTCATCTCATGTACTGTACTCATGTTGTGCTATTTCAACTCATGCACTGTACTCATGTTGTGAGGTCAGGCTTACACACAGGACAACTGCCCCTGCTGATACTTTGAAAACCTTGATGCATCTTCTGTCCTACTACCAATGACCTATATGTTCACGTGTGTGATATACAAATATGTCGCATGTGTAGTAATGGTGTGTCACTATGTCATCCTTACAGGTCGACGCCCATCAGAAGCAGGAGATTTGGTTGACCATCATCCGGGCTGTGAGATCTGTCGGGGTCTTCAAACGCCGCATCCGCCACTGCCAGAAGAGGTGGCAGGACCTCCGTGGCTGGACCCGGATGATTGCTAGGGTCCAGCTGAAGCTGTCACCTCCTCGCAAGAGGGGCAGACGACGGACCCTCACCCCCCACATGCTACGGATACTCACGGTGGTCTTCCCTGACCTGGATGGGCAGGTGAAGGCCAGACAGCAACAAGGAGGGGGTGAGTTTGAGCCAGTTAGCTGTACTATGTCTGACATGCATGTTGCACTCCCTCAGCCTGGCAACACTATCACAAGTCGTGTGTATGCTGAGACAACACTTGTGTGCCAAAACTGTAAAGATGCCCCATTGTCATCTGATGCACAGGTGTGTCCCTTTCCGTCAGTGACATGTGTCACTAGTCTCCTGTGTATGAGCTGTAGTCCAAGGTCACTGTGCACAGCACCATGTCCAACAGGTGAATTGTGTTGACCGTCATGAGTGATGTGCTTGTCTGACATGTGTCAGCAACTTGTCAGACATATGACCTGCACTCTGTGTGGTACATGCCTAAATGGACGATGAGATGATTGGGCTGATAACACAGGTTTGTGACATGAATACTGCACACACGTGCAGCAGGTCAGACCGATGTTGGTGTCTCTGACAAATGAACTGTGTTTGCTCAAATAATGCATGGTGAGCAGCCTCGTACTCCCACTATTCCCATGTTTCACATGGACCTAGGACAGGTAAGCCAACTCAGGCCATCAGGGACACTGTCACATCCCATTTTTGTGTGTCAGGCAACACTGTGACCATTGCAAATGAAGATTCATGTGTCTGACTCTGTGTCAGTGTGTACAGGATGAGCAATTTTGAAGGCACATGTGGCCAATGTATCGCATATGGGCAGAATTCCCATGTATGTCAATTGGCTCAGATACCCAGGTCAAATCATGTGTGTCTCATCCCTTGACTGTGCATATTGGCGGCTTAAACAGATATGTGCATGCTTCATTACTTTGATTATGTTCCTGTATTGGGATATCAGACTTCATATACTCATATGTCTCAGTTGAACAACATGAGCTTGTCAAAGTGTGCAAATTCTATGTAGCACTTAGGGGACATGTATACTTGTGCACTACAGATGTTACTTGCACAGTGTATACTTGAGTGCGACATGGGGCTGACTGTTAAATCTTGATTCACTGGCCCGGTAACGAGAGTCAGTACAGACTGTTCAGGCAGACAGGACTGTGGCATAGTGTGGCACATGAAAAAGTGTAAGATGCAGTTTTGTACTTGTCAGTTGTTCTGCATGCAGACCTTTTTAGCATTGGAGTTCACAACATAAGCCCATATTGGTTACTGTGGGTGTGAGTATGTTCATCATGTAAACTTTGGTATTTCTCCATCCCATTTGCGTGCCCAATTCCAGACTCCCTTGCATGAGATGGGACGCTTGTGTTACGCCCTGACACTCAGGAGCATTACAGACAAGGCAACAGGCAAGACAGTGCCCTGTTGGGCATGTACATAGTTTAAATTGAGCTACATCTAACAGATGTTTCCATTGCCAACATGTGTTTGGTAACCATTATTCACAGGCAGACTGACAGAAGACCTATTTACATATGTGTGAGTTAAGGAATAGTGGCTTTGACATTATGAAAGGCCTTGCTCTGTGATGTTTTGGGAACATAAATCTAGTGTCAAGTATATGCAGATGACTGATGTGAATCTGTTTACCCTCCTTGTTCACAGCATCATCAACAACAACTGGAGGAGAGAGTTCCACAGACCAGGAGGAAGCAGCTAGCCAGACGGGGTCCACTGTGGAGGAAGAGGAGGGACCCAGTGGCACAGAGGGTGAGGGGAGCCACACTGAAGCATGCTCAACAACATCAACACCAGCTGATGACCCAACCAGCTCAAGTGATGACTCCCGTGTGGTGGTGGGTGTTACCAGAGTGGAGGCCGCACCCACAGAGTCTGTCCCCGCCACCACCACCATCTCCACCCTCCCAGCTGCTCCCATTCCTAAGGTCCGTGGACCCTCCCGTGTTAGGGAGCATGTCTCCTTTGGTCCAGGCACTGCACCCCCTGCGTCTGTCACCCCTGCTGCCCTGGGTGTGTAGTCAGTGGACTTGCTGAAACAGTTACATGTGGGGCAGACATCCATGCTGAGTGTCCTCCATGCTCACACCGGTCTATTGACACAATTGGTGTCATACATGGAGGGCATCTCAACAAACATGTCTGCCCTTCAGCGGACAAATCAGTCCATGGCCTCCTCACTGACGGTAGCAGTGTCCCTCATGCAGCAGTCCCTCACCTCTCCTTCCTCTGCCCCATCCACAGTCCCCACTACCCTACCTGACCCAAGCACACTCACACAGGCACATGCACACACCCCAAACAGACACAGGCAGCACACAGCCACCCAAAACAAAGTCAAATAAAACACGCACGCACATTCCGGGGACTGACATCACACACACAGGGGATAGAGCAAAAAAACACACACACCCATCCACAAGCACTGCGCATTCCTCAGCTACCTCTCCCTCCAAAAGACCTACCCTTGACTCTCCTGCAACCCCCCCTTCCCAGAGGGTCTTCCTCTGTGACCTAGGCCTCTTCCCCACTGACACATCAGTTCCAACTCGAAAGGGGAAGAGGAGGTCACCTCTCACAAGGAGGGGGTCCCCCACCACACGCACACCCACCCCTAAGAGTAGGTACACTGAGGCCCCTACCAGTACATCCCCCAGGACGAAGAAAGGAAAAACCCCACCACCATCCCACACTTCCCCCCCCAAAGCTACCTCCGCCCAACTCAAGACCACCCGTCCCAGAGTTCACACACCAGAAGCCATCCCCGGTTCACCCACACACCGTTACACCATCCCCAAGATGATTAGGCCCCCACCCCCTAACGCAGGCACTTCCACTCCCACAACACCACAAACTCAGTCACTTACATACACTGCAGTGGAGACCCTGCCCCCCATCTGACCTGTCCACTGCAGTGGATCCCCCAGCCCCCCCAATCTAACATGGGCACTGCAGTGGAGCCCCCACCCCCACAATCGGTCATGGGCACTGCAGTGGAGCCCCCACCCACTCAGTCCAACATGTCGACTGCAGTAGCTCCAGCACACCCTCAATCCGATTTATCCACTGCAGTTGCTACAGACAATCTAGTTGCCCCCAACCCCCCCATTATCCATCCTGCTGCACCCTAATCCTGTCCCTGCGGTGCCTGGACTGCCCCAGAAGATGCCCCTCCTTGGGGATTTGTCCCCTAGTGATGTATGTGCAGGCAAGCAATGTATGGGAACTCATCCTATATATCCCCTGAAGGACTCATTGACATGGACTGGCCATTGGCTTTGTTTTTTTGCAAGATTCGTGTTTTCAAATTTAAATGCTGAATAAAGCAGATTTATGTTATTTGGCCTAATTTATGGGGGCTACATGATGTTGCTGATTATTGAACTGCAAATGCTGTTGTGACATTGATTTCAGCCAAATCAGGATGGAGTGATGTGATGGACTGCCGGAGGTCCATGTGATATGTGTCCTAGTACAGTGTGTTGTGGAGTTGTAGGCTGAAATGGCTTGTTGTCACGAGCAACATTGTTTTTGACAAGGAGTGTGACATTCTTTTCACATCCTCTCCCTTCTTTGGCGTACACTTTAGCACATATGTTGTGCTTGACATTTATACTCATTTTTACTGTTTCTTATGGTATGCACCACTTAAATGGACATGCATATTAGCACATTGATGATGAACAAGTCATCTGTGTCCCAGGTGCCACTTGGTGTACATGGATTGTGAGTACGTGTGACCAACTTGGGACTCACACCTGTACACAGGATGATGGGACCAAAGTATTCTGTGTGTTGTGATAGTTCAGTCAATGTCCGAGTCTCATTCTGACCAGGCTGACACATGCCAAGTCCAATCTTGACACCGCAGTACTTCAACAGTAGTGACGCATATGTCTCAGTGGGGTTTAGACCAACATCGGGGGGAGCCTAGGGACACTTACACACACACACATGTTGTGTTTGTTCTGCAGAGTGTGGTTGGCTGGCTGTATAGGTACATCTTGAACCGCGTATTTCTACTGGCTTTGTGAGCAGTGATTGGATGTATGGTTTAGTTTGTTTAGCTACTGTCCCTGGGAGTCCAACATCTTCAATTTGGCCATTGATCATGGTCTTGAATTGCAATTGCTGCCACAGTGTGGAACAGGATCTTCCCTACACTTTGGTTTCTTGCTGAATTCCTTTGTATGTGTGTCTGTATCTGAACAAATGCGTGTTTGTGCATTTAGATGGTCACTTCTTCCATTGCCAAAATAAACATTGGTGGCAGTGTTAGCCCGCAATGGCAATACTTGTCTCCACATGGCATGTTTGTCTTTGTAAGGCCCAACTATGTCTGCCTCAACAGATATGTGTTCGTTTGGCACACAACCACTACTTTGTCACGACATTGTTAGTGGCTTTCTGCCTCAGAAAGTCATACATGATTGTGTGCAAATGCTGGGAGTCTGGACCCCACACTCACCTTTTTGTCACTACACTGATGGGGGTATTGCAACCCATGTCCCCTAAGTGCTTGGCTAAGTTTGGGGTTTGAACCCCATGCTCATCTTTTGTGCACCACACTGATGGGGGTGATACCCCTTCTCCCCTATGTGCTTGTCACTGCTGGGTGTTTGATCTCCCTATCACCTTATGGTGACCACACTGAGGGGGGGGGGTTATACCCCATGTCCCCTATGTGCTTGCCAAAGAAGGGGGTTTGTACCCCATGCTCATCTTTTGTGCACCACACTGATGGGGGGTGATACCCCATCTACCCTATTTGCTTGTCAATGCTGGGGGTTTGTACACCACAATCGGCCTTTGTTCACTAGAGTGATGGATGTAACTGCATTTATTTGCCTAATGTGTCACTGACTCTAGATGTTTGTGCACAATACACAAACCTGGCATGGGAGTAGGGGGGAGTGTTTGCCCTCCACCTCCTCTGGGGTGGACTGTACTGGGGGGAGGTGCATCCACCCCTTCTGGGGCGGACTGTGCTGGGGGGATGTGCATCCACCCCTTCTGGGGTGGACTGTGCTGGGGGGATGTGCAGCCATCCCTTCTGGGTCGGACTGTGTTGGGGGGATGTGCATCCACCCCTTCTGGGGTGGACTGTGCTGGGGTGGACTGTGCAGGGGGGATGTGCATGTGCAGGGGGGATGTGCATCCACCCCTTCTGGGGTGGACTTTGCTGGGGGATGTTCATCCACCCCTTCTGGGGTGGACTGAGCTGGGGGATGTGCATCTACCCCTTCTGGGGTGGACTGTGCAGGGGGATTTGCATCCACCCCTTCTGGGGTGGACTGTGCTGGGGGATGTGCAACCACCCCTTCTGGGGTGGACTGCGCTGGGGGATGTGCTGTGCAGGGGATGTGCATCCACACCTTATGGGGTGGACTGTGCTGGGGGATGTGCATCCACCCCTTCTGGGGTGGACTGTGCTGGGGTGGACTGTGCAGGGGGATGTGCATGTGCAGGGGGGATGTGCATCCACCCCTTCTGGGGTGGACTTTGCTGGGGGATGTTCATCCACCCCTTCTGGGGTGGACTGTGCTGGGGGATGTGCATCTACCCCTTCTGGGGTGGACTGTGCAGGGGGGATTTGCATCCACCCCTTCTGGGGTGGACTGTGCTGGGGGGATGTGCATCCACCCCTTCTGGGGTGGACTGTGCTGGGGGGATGTGCTGTGCAGGGGGATGTGCATCCACCCCTTATGGGGTGGACTGTGCTGGGGGATGTGCATCCACCCCTTCTGGGGTGGACTGTGCTGGGGGGATGTGCTGTGCAGGGGGATGTGCATCCACCCCTTATGGGGTGGACTGTGCTGGGGGGATGTGCATCCACCCCTTCTGGGGTGGACTGTGCTGGGGTGTGGGCAGCCACCCCCTATGTGTGTTTTGGCTTTTGCGGGATCGTCACGTATTGGTGGGGGGTAGGTGTCTGAGTTACCATCTGCGACGTATGCGTCGGTTCCGGTTGTTGATTCGGTCATAGGCGTACAGTACAGGGATGACATGGGCGATCGGATACATGGCAGCTTCGTCTCGTACACGGTGTTCGTGTTGTGGCACGATTCGGTCCTGATATACTGCTCTTCCGGATGCTGTGTCGTGCTGGAAGTGGCGACCTGTTCGGCGCGGAGGACGTACGCATCGTACTTGCCCGGCCGGAAACTGCTACGCTAATGCTTCTGGGCGAGTCCAATCTGTGTTGCCGGAGCCGGCTCGTATGGGAAATGTTGCTTGATTCGGAGCGTACGTGTCGTTCGGGAAATGCACACATTTGCGTATCATCGTACTGCCTTGTTTGGACGGACTGGCTCCGGGAACGAGTCGGTCGCAAGGTGAGGCTACGGAGGGCCTTGGGAATGTCTGTCCGAGCGAGATCGGAATCGACCCCTTAGAGTTGTCTTCTGTTGGCTACTGTGTAGGTTGAGTGTTGGTATAGAAATGTCCCTCACATACTGATGGTCGTTCACCCCTGCCCTGAGTGCCCCAACTGTAATCTTTTCTGGATCCCTAATGATGATTTCTGTTGTAATGGGCAAACATATCATGCACCATGACATAGGCCTGTCTCACGGATTGTTGCCATTTTGGACCGATGGGGGTGCCCAAAGCACCACCCTCATAGTGGTGAAAGGCTACTGTCTTTGCCAGGATTTGGTGATCACTAGTGTGTACATTGGTGGAGGGTACTTGTCTCAGTTCTTTCACTCAGGTCTATGCACTTCTTTTCAGCAGTAGATTTTTATATTGTTGTCATGTTCTTGAATGCTTTTAATTATTCTTTGTGTTTCCATTATTCAGTACAATGGTGACCCCATAACTAAGACATTATGGGCCATCTTCTGTATCACCTGGCTTACTACCTGAAGCCGGGATCAGATTTTAGAATTGTTATTGCAGAGTGACTGTACCACTTTGTTCCTGACAAATGCCCCTGAACCCCATGTAGGGTTACTCCAGGGCAAAAACATGTTGACCTCGCATAGGGTGTCATGCAAAGAGAAATAAGGGCGACCACAATAATTTAAGGACAATTTCAGTAACCCGGTCCTGATGATGACCTGAAATTGAGCATTCCTGGGAGTTATCGTGGTTTCATAAAACAGTTGAAACATTTTTATGAATTACCTCCTGACTGTTTCGTAACCATTACTTAAATTGTTTCTTGCGCTGTTTTTGCTGTTACCTCACCTTTGTCAGGTGTCACCTGCACCGTTCACCTTCTCTACGTATGTGCACACAAATGTTTGGGTTACACTTGCATATAATGTAATGTAGTGCTGATATAACTACTTATTTTTTAAACCGGACCAATTTATATGGTTCCCCTTAAATTATTGTGGTCTCCCTTATTTCTCTTTGCGTGACTGAACTGTTTTCTTCATGTACTTGTCTAACTTAATGATTACCGGTTGAGACATTGTTGCTTTGTTAAACGTATTTCCCTGGGTCTCAACTGGGTCAACAGGTTTTTTCCTGTTGTTTGTTTTCTGACCTCGCATAGGGAGTATTTTTCCCCAACTCCCTGTCACTTCTCACTTTTTTCACCCTAGCCACTGGGGGAACCATAATAAAACTGGTATTCAGCCCACCAAGAGATAGTTTTACTCACACCACTCTTTTTGTATTCATGTGATAGCACTCTGTCCCTCACTCAAACGTACCACTCATCTAACCAAAAATACCTCAGCTCTTCTCCATTGGAGAGTTGTAGCCCACACCAGGCCCCAGTTGGTGCAGGTGTGAGGAGAGAACCCAATGATGAAGCATGTCATCCTCAGGTGAGTGAGGGTTCTTATCCTAAAGAAAGCATTCTCCCACATACAACTGTAACCTCTCCCCTTTCCCTTTGTGTACCAGATGTACTTTGTGTGTGCTTTATTGTTTGTAAATGTCATATTTTACTTTGTGTATATTAATACTCCTTTTTTTCATAAAAGAAAGTTTTTGACTGGACAATCTGTCGTTGGTGCTGCTGAACGTATTTTGAATAGTGAGCCTGTGATCACCTCCACTGTCACCAGCAAAACTGAATAACTGTACCATGTTGAA
This sequence comes from Calotriton arnoldi, assembly GCA_963921515.1. Taxonomy (NCBI): domain Eukaryota; kingdom Metazoa; phylum Chordata; class Amphibia; order Caudata; family Salamandridae; genus Calotriton; species Calotriton arnoldi. The sequence goes on along the minus strand of CAWUFW010000322.1, from coordinate 4,689,565 downwards.
ATGATTGTGGCACTATAATTACTGCCTCGCAATACCACTCTTTTATCCTCCAACATTGCTGATCTTCACCCCACTGTCACACGTCAACCCCACCACAAATTTACACCCAAAACTAATTTACCACATGACAGTACTGCATTATTACCTTAAAACACTTTACCACCACACACCAATAAATCATCCAAATCAGAAAGCTACCACCGCAACTCTACTCTTCGGGCCCGATTCACAGAACTAACTTAAGACAAAATCCTAAACTTACTACCATTTTGGTATTCACAGAAGGCACTTACTCATTTTGGTATTCACAGAAGGCACTTACTTACTCATTTTGAGTAACTTACTCATTTTGAGTAACTTACTCATTTTGAGTAACTTACTCATTTTGTTATTCACAGAAGGCACTTACTCATTGATGAGTAAGTGCCTTCTGTGAATACTAAAATGAGTAAGTTACTCAAAGCGAGTAAGTTACTCAAAATGAGTAAGTTACTCATTTTGTATTCACAGAAGGCACTTACTCATCAATGAGTAAGTGCCTTCTGTGAATACCAAAATGAGTAAGTTACTCAAAATGAGTAGAGTGCCTTCTGTGAATACCAAAATGAGTAAGTGCCTTCTGTGAATACCAAATTTTTGTAAGTTTAGGATTTTGTCTTAAGTTAGTTCTGTGATTCGGGCCCTACATCCTCACCACTGCACTATCACCCTAAACTTGAGTAACTACCCTAGTACCTCAACACCACCACAAACCACTATATTACAACCACTACACTACTTCCAACACCTCTACACTGCCATCCCACACTACCCCAACTCCACTGAACACTACAGCACTACTGCAGTCTCTACTCAGCTACCCCCAGACCACAGCACTACCATCAAGGAGCACATCACTGCCACCCCCTACGATGATCACTACAAGTGAAACACCCATGTATGATGAGCAACGTTTAGCACGATAGAAAGCTACAGCTTATGTTTTTCCATTGCATATTCAGTATGAGGAACTAGAAAACCTGTTCGTGTTTCCCTGGGCATTCTCCTCTGTCTCAGTTCCTTTATCTACTGTAAATGGAAACGTCTAGAGGAAATCCAGTTCACAGTTTTCTGTGCAAATTCACTCACTTGCTCTCATCATTAGCTTAATAAAAGAAGACGTGCTGCAAATGAGAAATGATATAGTTTCAAGACATAATTTGTTAGTTAAATCTGCATGGCTTCTTGGAAGGAAGTCCGTGATATAAAGTATTTTCCAGCCAAGCATTTTTTTAGGGAAGACTTTCTAATGCTCACATTAATTCAAGACCAAAATAAACTTTAAGTATTGTGTCCCCTCAATGTTCTTATCATACTCGGAAATAAAGTGACTCCTGACTGTATTTTATGATGTTTCAACTTCTAGTTTTAGCATTTTAGTATTAAAATGTTTGTACAGCAATGCAAAAAAAAAAAATGAGCATTGAAAGAGCATTGTCGTTTTGAAGCAGGAGATCTCACGACCACATGTCATTCAAAGTGATCACGCAGGGCTTTCTTTCCTTTGCGTTCAGCGCGATTTCACAGTTGGCCAGCTTTTACAAAGCAAACCCATCCCTTCCATGCAGAGTTGTAACCATATGGTGGGCAGCATGAGATGGCTGATTATCAGATGTCATAGTAAGAAAGTGTTTTTAGCGAGCACATGTTTTCCTGCAGCAATGCGATTCATTTTAAAATGTGCTCCAACATGGTTGTTCCTCTTAAGAACATTTTTTGAAGCTGTGCTTTAAAGATGTGAACAAAATAATACATTAAACCATCAGTTTGCAAAGTCTCTGTAAATTGCCTGGCGGATCCCACAGTTCAGCTGTTTTCAAAACATGCTACTACATTTAACATCTGTCCTACATTCATGAAGAGTCCTTCCGCTTAGAGTTTTTGTTAGGGTAATGCTTTGGTTCAAGGCACTATTGTGTTCTCCATTGGTCTAATAAATGTGGAAATGTGTGAACTAATCGAGTAAAGGGATATTTTGGGATAACATAGTATAACTGCTGTTTGTTGGCCAAGATAATGTCGAGAGTCCTGGTAAATCTAGGTATGTGTAAAGATATTTCTGCAGGGCCAAAAAAAGAGGCGGGCAATAAGGCCTATATGAGATTGCCGGCCTGTCTGCCCGCCTACATAGTAATGGACTGCTTGTTCTAAAAGTCAGTCTGAGTGTCTGTTCTGTGCAAATTTAAATGGTCCAAACAGAGACCAATTCTGGTTGGTTTAAAGAGAACAATCAGTATTACTGAACCAGTCTGCTATTTCAGCCATTCTGGGTGGTCACCCTTCAATAAATCAGAACAAGTGTTAGGACTGTAATGCCGTGAATTGGGAATATTCCATTCCTATTGTTTTCCAGAGGGGATTTAGCAAAGTCCCACCCGTGGGCGTCTGGGTCATGGCTTGGCCCAGCACCCTGCGTATCAAAAATGAATAAATACCCTGACCGTGGAGGTGGGGCAGGGAGAAACACTCAGCATTGTGTGTGGTGCCTGTTGTTCGCGTCGCTTACTGCCAATTCTACATTGGCGTCAAGGAGGTCGAAGCGGGCCCATTTTACTGTGTCTTCATCACAGATCTGGCAGCTAACACGGCTCTACCGAGTGTGACACAATATCAGCTTCCTTCACACGGTCACCTGGTGAGTAGCTAATATCACACAGTGGCAGACAATATACTGGATTTCCAGCTCATCTTTTGAGGCTGTAAGCAGCTGATGTCCATTAAGATGTGTGAAAACACCCCAGGTCATCAGCAGCAGCCTCAGCAACCTTTTTTTGGGGGGGAGAGTAAAGGAGGTTGATGGGGCAGACAAGCATAAAGCCCCACCCCACTAGCCACGCCTCTTTCTCACACAAGTTTAATTATCAAGTTGGCAGGCCTGTCATCCCTGCAGTGTTCCCGCTACCTCTCCGGGGGAAACTCCAGCTGTTTTCCTCTGCTGCTATGAGAAGGCATCTCCTTGCTCCTCCATTGACTGTACCCACAAGGTGTCACTGCAGCTGCCTGACTTACATGGCAGGAGCTTGCAGCCTGGGCAGCCCCTCCACCCACACCACATGCAGCTTTGCACATCCAGCTCCACGAAACAGTGAGCCACGAGGGGCCCCCTCACCATCTGGGCCCACCTCTCCAATGTTTCCACCACTTCTACTCTCCACCCTGCGGGCTAGGCCTGACACCACAATCAAAAACCAGGGGCATCATCATACATGACAAGATGAGAAAGACTCAGAAGCCAGACCCAGAAGGAAACCTTTGACTGCAGCAGACAACTGCTGACAGAAACCCTTTTACTGAACAGGTCCTTGCACCAGACAACTGCAGAAACAGACCTGCAACGACCTGTAACACACAGCGGCAGGTACAGTTTGAGCACCTACACCGCGCCAGAACAGTGATCAGTATCCCAGCCTACTCCCTTGACAGGGCTCACGTAGATCCCACAACTCCCCCCAATCATTCTGAGCCTCCCGCAGCCAAGCAGTGCTATCTTCTGGTAAATCCATCTGTAGACGTGTTAGTCACGGTGTCCATCCCACCCATCAAACCCTTCTCGCGTACAGGATTCCCACCCACACACGCAGCACTATGGAAGATGTGGGTTGAGTGGTTAGAAATGGATTTCGCTGCTTTGGCTGTGGAAGATGACAGGAAACAACCACTGCTTCTCTATCCAGCAGGTGCAGAACTTCACAAGATGCCCAAAAAAGCCATAGAGGCTGGGCCGCCACACACTTATGAAACACTGAAAAATATGCTGCCTGTTCATTTTGAGCCTCTCACCAATCCAGTTTACAAGTGGGTCCACCTCTGTCAGGCATGCCAGTACCAATAAGAATCTGTAAACACATTCTACGCCGCCTCTGGTACCTAACCAGTACCTGCACCCTGCCAGATTAACAGGACAAAATAAGAGCACAATGTATCTAAGTGTGAGCATCAGCAAAACTCAGGGAACAAATCATGCTAGTTCCAAACATGCCAATGCAAGACATCCTTACCTTGGGATGTTCTAAGGAGCTATCTAAGGCAAGAGCATCCCATATGGAAGCCGCCTTGTAGAGACCTATCAAGACCGAACCTGTCAATCTGGTCAGCAGAAACCCCTGTAAAGACAAGTATGACACTTACATGGCAAAAATAAGCAACCAACCCTGCAGATGGTGTGGAGGACCATTCCCCCATGCAGGAGAGCGCTCAGCATCGGGAAATAAATGATCCAATCTGTGAAAAATGTAACCATTTTTTAAAGGTCGGTTGCTCTACCCTGAAACACAAAACAAAAGCCTAAAAGAAGAGTGTACACACTGTGGAAGCTGCGCAGGAGGCTCAAGAAGAAAGCGACATGGATGACAACAAACTAAACGAGTCCATCCACATCATCTAAACAGTTGAGCTGCAAGGACAACTTACCAGCCCCACACCAAAGTGTCAGGAACACCTACAAGGGCAAACCCATCACTGCCCTCATTGATACAGGAACATCGAAGAATCGCACCCCATTTCAACTGGTGGGAGTCTTCCACACTGAGATCAGTCAATGCAGCCTCACCACACAGACAACAGTCTATGTCTCCAAGGAGGGAAGAGGCTTCCTATAAGACTGCCAAACAGCAGAATACCTCTTTTTTTTTTTGTTTAATAAGTTTTTATTAAGTTTTCAGAAAAAGAGAACATATAGTAATCAAATGAACACATTATGAATAAAATATAACAATTAATATAAAAAGAAAATATGAGCAAATAATTTTATAAAGGAGAAGAGAAAAAGAGGTGAAAAAAAGAATAGAACAAAAGAAAAGGAAAGAAAGAGATATAGAGGAGAAGAAGAAAAGAAAGAAAGAGAGTTAGAAATTAGGAGTAAGTAAGAAATTAAGATGCTGGTGCATGAGTATAAAGATAGGAAGTAAAAGGTAGCCAAAGTAGGTCAGATTTAATTTTCTGAGAAAGAGTAAGAGAAGAAACAGTAGTAATTCTGTGTTCGTCACAAATATCGTTCCACCAAGTTAATAATGATAATTTAGAATTATCTTTCCAACAGGGCAAAATCACTTTAAATGCTATAGCAATAAATAAATCAAACAACAAAGTGATATGATTCGAAACATCAAAATCAGGTGAGGAGGAACCTAGAAAAACATTTTGTATTGTTAATGGAATATTACATTGAAATATTGTCATACATTTAGACCAAATAGAATGCCAAAACTTTAATAAACTAGAACAATCATAAAGTTGGTGGACTAAAGTCCCAGTAGATACAGAACAAGACCAACATAGGGATGAGGAAGTAGGGGAGAACTTGGATATATAAACAGGGGTAATAACAGCTCTACTGTAAATAAAGTAAAGGGATTGAGTAATACGTGCGGCAATAGAGGTTTTGAATAACTTGAGCCATAATTTATCCCAAGCAGAGATAGGGAGTGACAAAGATAAGTCTGCTTCCCAGAGTAATTCGACATGGGATTTAGGACGTTCAGTAACAGGGGATAACAACATCTTATAGATAAAGGCAGCCTTAGGCCTATGTTCCTGAGAAACACTATATAACGGTGAGGGTGAAGTGAGTAAGGGAGAAGTTAAAGGGAAATTATTGGAAGATAAATAAGATTGCAAAGCTGTTGATATTAAAAGATATTCATTAAAGAATGAATCAGGTAAACTATATTGTGATTGTAACTCATGGAAGGGAATAACAGAATTATGTTGGATTAATTGATGAATAAAAATAATTCCCTTCTCCTTCCAATGTTTGTAATAAAATGATTTACGTTTATATTTGATAAATTTGTTATACCAAATAGTGGTAGACAAAAAACATTGATATGAATCTAGACTGTCGGAAAAAATATTATATAATAATTGTCGGAGTATTTTAAAATAGGATTATCTGATATGAAGGTGCAGTTAGACATAAATATTATATCTCGAAAGGAAAAATCTTTTAATAGGGAACGCTCAAAAACAATCCAACGGGGGGTAGGGATATCAGCAAAATCATAAGTTAAAGCAAAAAATTGACGAATTAAAAATGCAGAATGATAAGATTTAAAATCAGGAAAACGTACACCCCTTCTGTTTTGGGACGCTTGAGTTTCATAAGAGCAATGCGGGGGTGTTTGTTATTCCATAAAAACTTTGTACAAATAGAATTAATTAATCTGTGAAAAATATGAAGCAGGAATTCGAAAAGGTAACATGGATAATGTATAAAGGATATGGGGCACAATCATCATTTTAATAGTATCTAGTCTACCCCACCATGACAAATGAAGGGGGACCAAGAAAGAAGGAGTGATTGTATTTTGGTAATTAGGACATTAAACATATAACTAATGGTGGTAGATAAGGTAGAGGAAAACCAAATACCAAGATATTTGATTTTTGTGGGACACCAGGTAAAATTAGTATTATTAAACATATATTGATAGCAAAGAGAGTTCAAGGGTAAGACTTCTGTCTTAGAAAAGTTCAACTTATATCCAGAGATACTAGAATATAACCGAACTTCATCCAAAAAGGGAGGGAGGGAGGTATTAGGATCCGACATATATACCAGAATATCATCATCATATGCAGACAATTTGGTTTCTATAGAATGATGTGAAAAGCCAGTAATACATGAATTAATTTGAATACGCTCAAGGAAAGGTTCAAGACATAAAACAAATAACAAGGGCGAAAGGGGACAACCTTGGCGTGTGCCTCTATATAACGGAAAGGATTTAGAAAAATGGTTATTGACAAAAATACTGGCACGAGGAAAAGAATATAGTAATTTAACATAAGAAATAAAATTTGGACCAAAACCAAACCATTTGAGTGTAGTAAACATGAATTGCCAGTTTATGCGATCAAAAGCCTTTTCGGCATCTAAGGACAATGCTGCAAGTGGCGCTTTATACTTTCTCCCGAAGGAGATAACATTAGCAAACATGCGAGCATTGTCTGAAGCCAATCTGCCCTTAACAAAACCAGTTTGATCTGTCTTAACCAATAGTGGGATGATACTCTCCAGGCGAGTGGCGAGAATTTTAGGAAATATATTACAGTCGTAATTGATTAATGAAATGGAGCGATAGTTTTTACAAAGGGAATGATCCTTATCAGGTTTGGGAATAAGGAGAATTAAGGCCTCCATAATCGAACCAGATGCTTTGGAGTCAATAATGAATGAGTTAAAAAGGGCCAAAAGTTTGGGAGCAAAAATAGATGAAAAAGTGGGAAAAATTTCAACAGAAAGACCATCAGGGCCTGGTGCTTTCGATTTTTTTAAGGATTTAATGGCTTCCGTTACCTCCTGAAGAGTAACCTCTCCTTCTAGTAATTCAAATTTATCAGGAAGCAGAGGTGGAGTAGGTAGGTCCGAAAAAAGGTGTGTAAATTTTAAGCAGAGGGATTCGTATCATCAGAATATAGTGATTGATAATAATTATGGAATGCAGTAGCAATATCTTCATCAGAGGACGCCAAATTATTAGTAGAGTCATTCAGAATAGGACCTATATTTTTACGTTCAGATTTAATTTTTAAATAATTGGCCAACATCTTGCCGGCTTTATTTTGACCCCCGTGATATTTAGACTTAATTTTAAGAAGAACATTACATGCATCAATTGTGGCAAGCTTGTTAAGAGCAGATTTGGCCTTAATCAATTCATGAAGAACAGAGGAAGATCTAGAGGTAAAATAATTATGTTCCAGCAGTTTCAGCTGTTGTAATAAAGTTGCATACTTGGCTTTAGCGGCTTTCTTCCTTTTTGCTGAGTATGAAATAGCAAAAGCACGGAAGGATCCTTAAAGGCATCCCAGTTATTAGTAATGGAGGTGTCTAAAGGGTTATTAATAGTAAAAAACTCATTAATAAAGGTAGTAGCTTCAGTCACAAAAGCAGTGTCTGACAACAAAAAGTTATTAAGTTTCCAACGACCAAATTTTGTAGAACTCAGGGAGAGGTCAATAGTAGAAAAAACGGGGGCATGATCAGAAATAAAAATAGATCCAATCTCAGAGGTTTGAATAGATGGGAGTAAGGGTTTACTAACCCAAATATAATCAATTCTAGAACGAGTATGGTGGACATTAGAAAAAAAAGTAAACTCAAGGGTATCACTGTTAGAGGTCTTCCAAACATCGTATAATGAACGAGAGGCAATGGCAGATTGAAATGATTTATGAGTTTTGTCAGGATTAAATTTACATTTGGATTGTCTGTCCGAAAATGGATCTAACCATTGATTAAAGTCCCCAGCAACAATAATATTTGGGGAATCAATAGAGGATAGTAAGATCTTAATACTGTTCCAAAAATCTGGGTCTGGTTTAACAGGGCCGTAAATATTCAATAAAACAAGTTCTTTATTTTGTATAACAACCTTAGCCACTACCCAGCGTCCATCATTATCACATTGCGTAGATAAAATTTGTACATGGATTGATTTATGAAATAGTATAGCTACACCACCTTTCCGATTAGAGGTTGGAGAATAAACAACTTGACCCGCCCATTGTCTTTTCAATTTAAGTGACTCTACATCATTACAATGCGTTTCTTGAATAAATGAAACATGAGAATTCAATTTAGACAAATGAGAGAGTACCTTTTGCCTTTTGACGGGGTTTCCAAGACCACGTACATTCCACATGACAACATTACACATAATGGAGGGATGGGAGGGTAAGACATAAATGGAGATGACACACTTCAGGAGAACAACTGGAAGCAAAAAAACACCATTTATTAGATGAATACAAAAAGCAAAATGCACAACAGTAAGTAACACTAATAGGCACAAGCAACAAGCGACATATTAAAGAAAGATAAGCACTTGAAAAAATATAATGAGAGACATTTATACAGACAAAAAATTCATAATGAAAATGCACCGTAGAAAAAAAGCAGAAAGACAATAGGATGATAGAAAAAGAGAGAAAGAGGGTAAAGAGAGAAAAACAGACAAAATGAGGAAAGTAAGCAGATCAAGGAAAAGAATCCAGATCTGAAGATAAACAAGCAACAAGACATATGGGGCAAGGTGACAACAAAAGCAAAGACAGAGGAACGAGTAAATAAATAATGAAAAGCCTCAGAAATAAGTAAATGTGCAATAGTAATAGGAAATAAAGAGTGAAAGAGAGAGAGAAAAGAAAAAAAAATAGTTTAAAGGAAGAACATGCAAGAGAAAGGAGGTAAAGGTATAAATATAGGAACAACAACAACAATCAAATAACTAGTAAAACCAAGAAAAGATTAAAGCATTAGTTTTCCATATTTCGAGGAGAGATATTATTGAGATAGAGCTTCAGTTTAGCAGGATCATCAAAAGAACGTGACCTTCCTTCATGAGTGACTTTGCAGAGACATGGATGGAGAATACCATATTGAATATTCAAGTGTCTCATCTGGGGACGGAGAGCCAAAAATTCTTACGGCGTGCATTCGTTGCGTTTGAAACATCTTGTGAAATAAAAACATTATGATCTGACCATGAGAGGCGTCGTTTGGATTTAACTGCTTTCAAGACATGCATCAATTCAGTAAACTCTAAGAAAAGCATGATGATACCACGTGGTTTGTTAGAGTTAGGTTGAAGACGACCCAAACGATGCGCCCGTTGTATGTTAAGAGGTGATGAAGATTGAAGATCTAAGAGTTCCGGCAGGAATTTTTTCAGAAAAGATAACATATCTGGACCCTAAATATTTTCCGGCAGGCCATAAAGGTGAAGATTGTTCCTTCGATTGCGATTTTCCAAGTCTTCGGTGTGAAGTTTAAGTTTATGAATTTCTTGCTCTAACAAAGGAATTTTAGTAGAGATATCTTGGAGATCCCCAACACGTTGTTCAAGCTCCATAACCTTGCCCTCCATGATTATCCAGCGGTCTTCAATTTGTTTCAACTTTTCGTTAGTAGTAACCATAAAAGGCTGAAGACCACGTACCTCCTCTAAAATAGAGTCCAGAACAGGATTTTGTGAGGTGTGAATGGGGGAAGGTGGATCATTCTTATGTCTCTTTGGTTTGGCGCCTGAGGAGGATGATCTAGAGGATGTGTGAGGATCATTCGCCATTTTGAATTTTGGAAGAGAACGATGGGAAGTGATTAATAGCGGACGAATGCGACCCATACACCACAGGAGAAGAAGTTCGGAATAGTAACCATCCAAAGATAAGTAAAAATGTTAGATTTGAATCGAAGTACTGTAGTATATTACTGTAGTCAATGAAGAAAAATGGATTTCTAGTATTACCTCAGTATGAAGGAAAGCCGTCACCACAAAAAATACGATAAATACTGTGTGAAAACATGAAGGATGCACCTTTTAGAATTCAAGAATGGAAGATACGCATTCAGCGCACAACAGCAACAGCAAAGAACACTTCCTCATGCATGTTCCACATAACTGCCGCAAATTGGGAACAGTAAGTTGCTATTAAAAGATTGGCTCCATAGCATGCAGCTACATGAAGAAACCATAAAAAGAAAAAATAATGGAAAAGCCTTCTCTATTTTCCTTTTGTTATCCCAACTTCGTGTCATTGATACAAAGAAAGAGAAAGAAAAGGAGCAGCATTCATTAAAAAAAAGAATGGTAAAACCGTCTTTGTTCTCTCTCTCATCCCCACTTCGTGTCAGTCATAGAGAGAGAAAAAATAAAAGCAGAGAAAGGAGCAGCATTCAATTTAAAGTTATTGGTTACTGTTTCCTGTTGAACAACAAACCGGCAGCATAATGATGAAAGCCGTATCAGGGAGGCGGCATTTGTTGACAGGCGAGAACGAAACGCGAGCGCCGCTGCTTAAAATGGCGGATGCCCGCATTATCGTGAAGGAAATATCACCGCCGCAGCCACAAGGTAATTGCGTTACATCGCCGATAAAAGAAAGCAGCCACTGCACGCACCTAATCTTCAGAAGTACAGGGCCACCATCCACGCCCGTGTACTCCGCTAATTGAGGCAGATATAATCAGAGAAGCTCCGCGTCCTAGCGGAGCTCACATGCCGTCCGCCATCTCGCTGCGGCGTCCAAGCCTCGCCCCCCACAGCAGAAGACCTCTGACTAGTACAGTTTGCCTTAAGCATACACTCCAAAGGGGTTGCGGCACTGGTGCAAGATTTTGCCTGCCTGTTTCATGGCTTTGGGTGCCTCCAGGGGCGAACAGTGCACCTTCACATCGATAAATCCATGGGACCAATCGTTTTTCATCACAGAAGAATTGCCTGCAACCTATGCTCTAAATTAGTACAGGAGCTTAAACATCTAGAAGAGGCAGACCTCATCAAAAAGGTAGCCGGACCCACCTCATAGGTATCTCCCATAGAAGTCACCAGAAAACCAAAACAGTTCTGTAACTGTAACTATCTGTGTTTATATGAGGGTGACAAATCTCACCATTAGGAGAGAGTGCTACCTGACGCCCATGATGGACAACATCATAGCTGAACTCTCAGGGTCTCAGTGGTTTTAAAAAATGGACTTGGGATCAGGATATCAACAAATACACCTACACCCGGACTCTCACCAGACAACAACCTTTTCGACCCACGGTACACAGTACAAAAAGTTAAACTTCGGCATTTCCAGTGCTGGCGAAGTCTTTTGACATTGTTTTTGACATGTTTGACATTGTTCAGCATTCTGTCCATCAATTTTTCTTTTTGCCAAAGTCTTCCATACCATCATCAAGGAGGTGTTGCCGACTGTTAGGGTTGCTAAATGTCAGTGATGACATTCTTGTCCATGCCCCAACCCTCGAGAAGCTTCTCACTTGGCTAAGAGCTGTGCTCCAACTGTTAAAAGTGTCATGACCATGTGCCAATACAAGCGTTAGACACTCCACATTACCGTTGATGAATGATGAATGACTGAGAAACAAGCAGTTCATAGGTATGTTTCTTTATTGGGACTACATCACCCATAAAACCCATTTGGGAGTAGCTTGCCTACAGGATCTAGTGTAGGCTCTTTAAAACTCCGCCCGCGAATTGTACGGTGCTTGACAATTCGAGTCGGAGTCGGATGTTGTGTGGCAGCCTCAATTCACCTGCGCAGGAGCGCTACCCGTTTTTTGCCTCTTTCCTTCGTTGTCGCTCTTGTGAGCGAGATCCTTTACAGCACTCGTGCAGGAGCACTTCCCAGTTTTGCCTTTGTCCTTCGTTTTCGCTCAGGAGAGTGAGGTATTTCCTCTCTTCACCAGCGCAGGAGCGCTTCCCGGTTTTTGCCTTTGTTTTCGCTCAGGTGAGTGAGATACTTCACAGCACTCGCGCAGGAGTGCTTCCCAGTGTTGCCTCCTTCCTTCTTGGTCACTCATGCGAGCATGACTCCTCAATTTACCCGCGCAGGAGCGCTAATCGTATTTTTTGTTTAGTTAAACCGTTTTCGCTCAGGAGAGCAAGGGATTTTTGTTTTGGCTAATGATACACTTTCAGCCCGCGCAGGAGCGCAATCATTGAAACTCATTCTGTTTGGGGTAGCGTTCTGTGTCTGCAACAGAACGTGAGGAAACACGGCTGCCACATGGGCTCTTTGATCAGCTAAGTACTTTGAATCTTTTACATTTGCAATTCTTGTTGGCTACTCCTATCAGAGACTAACTTTGTTCTTGGTGGTGCATCATACCCAGTGGGAGTGCTACTACATTATTTTTTACACCTTGGCTTTCGTTTTTTTTTTGGGATGACTGCGGCATGTGGTGGAAGTAAGTGTGTGTGATCATAGAACATATAGACCAAGACTAAAAAGAAAGGAGAACGTATAAGGTTGTACAAGGTTGTCTCTCTTTTTTGTCTTACATCAGGTTACATGGGACTATAATGCCTGTGCAGAGAGAGTAGACCAGGTACCCTTCCTTCGTGGACGACACCCCTCCGTGTATCCACCACTGCCATGTCCTTTTATTTCTTTTGTCCCTTTTTTCCCTTTCCCCTACGTGGTATCTTTTGTTAGGGTTGTATACTTCTTACTTGCAGGAGATACCATGGGGGGGAGAAGGTTATGTAGCCCCGTACATCGCCCCCGCTGTGCACTGGACTTCAGGTTAGTGGTATCCCAATCTGCCTCCTGACAAAAAGACAATGGATTGACCTTACAGCGAGAGAAATGTGAATTCCTCAGATGAAGTATCAGTTTTTTTATACCATTTCTCTGCACAAAGAGTTGCACCCGACCCTGAAAAAGTAAGGGACTTTCAAGAAGCCCCTGCACTGACATCTGTATCCAGAGTCAGGTGTTGTCTCAGAATGATCACATACCGTGGCTGGTCCATCAAGAACCTGGCTGATCCCACCGCACCTCTGTGTGAACTCACCAAGGCGTCCACCTCCTGGGCCTGGGGCAGGGAGGAGGAACCGGCATTTCAGAACACAAAGAAAGTACTCTCTAGGGAGACAACACTGGCCCACTTCGACCTGCGAAAGGAGCAAGCTATAGATCCCAGTTACACCGGCCTCAGAGCCATGCTATCGCGATGCCAGGACTATGGAGAGTGGGTGCCTGAAGCTTATGCAAGCAGGTCTCACTCCAACAAAGCAAAGATACTCCTGGATTGCAAAAGAAGCTATAGCTGTCCACTGGGGGTGCTGACATTTTCACATTTGCTTGTGTGGTCACCCGTTCACAAGTTCATACTAATCATAAGCCGCTTATTTCGCTCTTCAGAGGGCCAGCCTCTAAACCATGACCCAGGATCAAAAAATGGATATTACAGCTTCAAGAATATCAATTCACGATTGAGTATCATCCGGGGTCATGAAATCCAGCTGATTTTCTTTTTCGACACACTATGCCAGCAACCCCAGAAAAAGAAATTGTAAATGAAACTGAAGATTACTTTAAATTAGTATTTGAGGGTGTCAGACTACTCCCCATGTCTATGGGCGACATCGTGGAGGCCACCTAATGAGACAACTGCCTGCAACTAGCCATTACAACAGTTCAGACAAGCAACTGGAAACTCCTCTCCACCCACTCTGCTCATCGAACCATGGAGGCATGACTAGCTTTATAATCCTTCCACCATGTGAGGAATAAATTAACAGTAACAGTGGAATGATGCCTCATGAGCAGCAAGAGGCTGGTTCTACCTGATAGCCTAAGATAGCGGGCAGTAGAGCTAGCACACAGCTCTCATCAAGAAGTTGTAAAAACAAAAAGCCGACTGTGCAGCACAGTCTCGTTCACGGGGCCCCACCATTTTGTGGAAAAATGTAGTGCAAGTCTATGTGGTGTACCAAGCCAGTGGGAGTCCTGACTCTCCGGTACCAGTCATAACTGAGGATAGCCCTGATGCTCTGTGGCAGCGAATGAGCGCTGACTTTGGCAGCCTTCCTGATGGCAAGCACATGCTCATAGTAATTTAGGATTTTTCAAAGTATCCTGTGATAGAGATAGTGATGTCCACGGCATCTGTAAAAGTAATTCCAAACATCAAACAAATCATGCCAACCCACGGACTCATAGGTGAACTGCACGCCAACAGTGGACCAAATATCTTCAGTTCCGAATGCCAAGTACTGGTGCATCACTCCTCACTGGCTCCAAGCGATTGGGGAACTGAAAAAGGTTCATGAGCACCATAACAAAAGTCAACTGCAGAGCAGCGGCAGAAGAAAATAACACAGAAAGAGGCATATATACTTTCTTGAGGGAATACCGAGTGACTCCTCGCAGCACCACTGGAGTATCACCCAGCCAGTTGTGCCTTGGGTGAACCATTCCCCGACATGGATTGCTCCAACTCATAACCCCACCTCTCAGTTGACCGGCGTCAGCGCCAGAACAACTAATCCAGCTGCCATAGGCAAGCCAAGCATCGTGACATTCAACCCGGGGAGCTGGTTCTAGTGAGGGATCATCACCTGCTGAAAAATTCAAGGTTCCGTTTGTGGTCAAAGACATCAAAGGAATAATGAACTCTGCATGCTGAAGTGCAGGATGCGTCATTTGGAATATCTCACAGTTAAAAAGATTTCGAAGTATTCTAAGAGGCACCCTGCCAGGTCTGGGCTCTCCCTACTCCAGGGAAAATGAGGACCCTGAGGACTTTACTGAGAGCATAACACCCACATCTGAACCAAGTGATCAGAGTGTGCCCTGAGGCAATATGGAAGGGTTGCAAGTGAAATCACAATCCACTGCGAGGAGCCCTCAGTCTGGGTGAAGATCATATGGCAGTGCCTCCTCACAAACTTTAACACAACATAATGGCATGGAAAGGTATCACCTCCAAGCGAATCCTGCTCCGTCATAGCAATATAAGGACTACGTGCTGGAGAAACTGGTGTATTCCTGCTTGACCTGAGAAGGCTCCGTGTCTCTTTGTATTCATACTCTGTAGGTCTTTTGTTTTTCCCCCTTCCATCCCCTGTGTTTCATGTGCATGACTGCATGTCTGCAAAAGGTACATGATTCAGTGACTCTCCAGAACAGCAAGATACCACATACCATGTCAACATACCACTCACGAAGAACATGGTTGCTATGTGTGCAGACATTTACTTCCACTACCATATGCGCCTAAGAACTAGGCCTGGGAGAAAGTCTAATTATGCTGGAGTAATTAGAGAATGATTGATGTGAAATTACTGAAAATGATGCTAATATGCCCATTCGTAACTCAGAGTAATTTGGTACAAAAATCCTACTGCGGGAGCACATGAATAATGAAGGTAGCGAGCATGAGTGACTGTTAGCTGCTGCTGTTCTTGTTCTGTTGCATTTAGCACCATTTTCTTAGCGCACAATGCATCCTTGGGTCCATTTTGGACGTGAGGTTGCATGAAAGTAGAGTTAAATGCTGAGTTACGCTCTTCGCATAATTTCAGATAATCTTGCATAGTTTTACTGTCATTTTGCATAATTACTCTGCAGCAAATTACATGTGTGACAACCACCCCTACAAAGAACGTGTGTTGGATAACACTCCTGTGCAGCATGACCCCAATCGTGGCCCTATGGAAAGGTGTTGTGAAAAGCTACATGATAATGAAAACCAGGAACATGATAAATCAAGTGGTGACGAAGATAGACATGATCAGCTGCAGCAGGGTGCCAATGGTGCGGCCATCCAGGATGAACTGATTTAAAATGACTGTTCATGACGAGATTAATTGTCAAAAGTAATTTTTCTGACGCAATAATTGATATGCATAATAAATCATAACTTCACACAAACTGCAATGTGTCAAATATTTTTAAAGTGAAAACAATCTTTCTCACCCATCCCCAACTAATTCATCATTAAATCAACCCCACCACAGAAACACACACACACACACCACACACACACACACACACACACACACACACACCCATACACACACACACACACACACACACACACCATTGAATATAAATGAGGAACGGCTACTGATCGTAATTAAGTGTGTATTTGCTATTTTAGCTCCACCCATGCCTTGATACATGGGGTAGGTTATAAAGTGGGTCAAAGCAAATTGAACTGCACTTTTAGGTTGTTTTGAAACACTCGCTTGAAAGTATGGGGTCTGGTCCTCATAAGGCAATGGTTCCCACTGATATGGTGTTTGACTGGTTCTGTCAGGGTTTGCCAACACTACGAGGATGGGTCTGGCCTTCACAGAATGAGTTAAAAACACACATACATACACACACACAGACACACAGACACCCTTTGCACTACCCTAGATACCCATTAGTACCTTCTACCCTAACCTCGCATAGAACTTTGCTCTAAGAGCTGTGTAATACTCTCTGCACACATCCAAGTAACCTACACCTATCCTACATCTAACTAATACCCTATGTCCATGTCAATCTCATAGGTGCACAAAGCAAAGCTTAGGATGTTTCTCTCTTTGCAAGTGTGAGGGAGGGCTCAAGGAAATGGGCAACACGAGCAGACCTACGTTGAAGCTTCATAGGGGACACCTGCTGGGAGGCTGAGAAGGGGAGGAGGTGGAGTGTGGTGGTGAATGGGAGGTGGGACTAGTGTCCTTTGGGATAGCCTGGAGGTAGAAATCAGGCATCCTTTGCCACTCTGGTCTTTTTGAAAACTCTGTTCAAGCCCTGGAACAGGCCCACATGTCCGTCTGCAGATTTTACCACAAAGATTTGCATGTTGGTAGTAATTCTGTTTAATACCATATGGACTGCCCAGTCAGACACCTTAGCCATGACTGTGGTAGTTGTGATCCGCAGCAATTCTGCCATTCATGTATGTGATAAAGCACTGCTGAACATGCTTCATGGCACTGTAAAAAACCCTGATTCGTCAGTGAGTCCTGTGTTTCAGTCAGGGTGGTCTAGATTGCACCATTTGGTACAAAACGTCTTCATCTAATGCCTCAGGGTTTCCCAGCCTTTCAGTAATCAGCGTGAGGGTGTGGTTAATGTTGGTAGACTGTTCTGCAGATGAAACTAGACTGGTCGATGTCTGCGGTCTGGGAGGTGATGCTGGTCTTTCTTTTATGTTCAGCTCCACACCCTCTGTGCCCCGTACCTCATGCATTGATGAGCATTCATGACAAAAGTGACTCATATTTCACCTTAGAAGGTACGTGGTTTGAATCAGTGCTGGCAGCTGATTGTGATTGAGTGCCTTCCAGAGGAATACTTACTGTGCACTGATCTTGCTGAGGAACAAAAACTCAAAAGAAGGGGCAGGTTCAATCTAGAAAAAAAATTGAATGGTATATGGAGCTGATGCAGAAAGGAAGGGCACTACTCAGAGGGAGAGTCGGAGCAGAGGGAAAGGCTGGATGATCCGCACCGAGAGAGGGAACTGAGGAGACAATGCCAAGAAAAGAAGAGGCTGTTGTGGAGCTGCAGAGAGACAGCTGGTGAAAGAAGCCATACTCTGAACATAAGGGAAAGTAGGAGACCAAGAGGCAGGCAGTAGTGACCAGACCTGTGACTGGTGCTTCCCTGAGGAGTCTGGAAGATACCAATTGCCTACACAGACTCTGTTAGGTATCAGATGGAAACCTAATGGGAAGAGGTGACGTGAGAGTTAATGGGATTGGGACCACAAAGTTTTAGGTGTTGGAAGAAAATTCTTTAACAAAAGGGGGGAGTCTTGAGGAAAAACCCTAATAATATAACATTCCTGATGACGGAAGAACATTGTAGGAAGAATTATGGAAGACAAAGTCATAGCATAGCCTAATTTACTTTAGAAAATATTAGGAATAGGATGAAAGAAAAGAAATGGAAAGCTATGCAAATGTGAGATGAGAAAAATAAACCATTAACTCAATCCAACCACTTTACATTTAATGCATATTCTCCTGAGGGGCAGGCTCCTTCCTGATGCTTGGGGAAAAACATTGAGCTCTACCAGGTTACAGTCACCAGAATTCCCACCAAGAAGAAAAGGAGAGAAATGTAACGGTGAGAGAATCCTTGGAAAGCCTCATTTTGTTTACTGAAAGTTATGGAAAAAAAATCATACAGGCTATATAATGCTAACACCACTTTCGAATCTCCATAATGAATCGGACACCGACACGGGGGTAGCGTTAGCAATTTCGTCTCAGATTTAATTCATGTACGCTGTAACGCGTTTCGGCACACCTGCCTTGATCACACAGCCTATATAATGCTAAAAGTTTATTCTGTCCACTTACAATGCCCATGGTTGAAAAAGGAGTTGTTGTTGAGGCAGAAGCTGTTGATATGGTGGTAGATTTGATGGTTATAGGTGCACCAATAGTGGTGGTAGTAGTGGTGGTAGTGGTAGTAGAGGAGGTTGATACAGTTGCTTCCAATGTTGTGGAAATGGTGGCAACATTCCTTAACAATGCAGTAGAGTTGGTCATGGTTTGAACTGCATTTCCTTATGTTACTGCAATGGTAGTGGGTTGGTGGGACACCTTTCGTCTGGTTACTGCACATGTGGGTAGAGCAAGGTTGGTTCATCATCTTCTTCCTCCTCCTCTTGCATGTCACCTGTAATGTTAATTTATAATCTGTTATTATCTAGCTGTACAGATTATGCATTGGGACACAACAAGGTGCACTCTGAGACACACATTTTGTTGTTTTGGCCTCAACATTAGTTGACCGCAGACGTATAACAAACATGGGGATTATTGCATGCGGCAGAAGCAGTGGACGAGAATTCAGTGGGCAGAGGATAATGGGGCACACGTGACTAAAGCCTCTCCAAGAGCATAGCTGAAACATGGGACAGAGCCGGCAGTATGCATTCTGTCTAGTAAATTGTAAGAAAGTAGGTTACTAGTTGCAAAGGATGTCAGTCCTTCACAATTAATAGGTCCGCAATTGTCTTTTTACTGTGAACCAAATACCCCATTGTATCACTTGATTCTCTCAGACTAGTAAAGCAAAGCAGTCAAAGGCCTACACCAGGGAAGTGGTGTGGGCTACAACTCAACTCGCTGGTACGCAATAACACCACTCAAAAAATTATTGTCCAGTCAGTTCTTTTTCTTTCAAAATGAATAAATACTTTTATTACACACACACTACTAAATACAACTCACTAACACTCAGATTTACAAAGGTTATGCTTCAGGTTTTGTGTTACTTTTTTAATGCATACCTGATGCAAAATCTTGTTTTAGATTTACAAACCAACACAGCTGGTGA
Source organism: Calotriton arnoldi (assembly GCA_963921515.1). NCBI lineage: Eukaryota > Metazoa > Chordata > Amphibia > Caudata > Salamandridae > Calotriton > Calotriton arnoldi. Next base: position 4,669,936 of record CAWUFW010000322.1, on the reverse strand, counting down.
TTTGTGTTAGTTTGTAACAAAAGGTAACGCAGAGTAGCGCAACACTCTGCCTTACATCTTGTGTTACTGTACGTCAGGGAAGCATTCCATAGATGGTGCATAGGGGTTTCTGTGCATCCATCCATGGGTTTGGTTGCAAACCCATATCTACAAAGACTTGTAGACATGGGTTTATACCAAAGTCCTGCACCTACCTGAGGCTGACGTAACGTGGAGAAATATCTTTATTTCTATTTGTTTCTTCCTCTTTGCATTTGTGCTGCAACTTCTGCTGTCAGTTACTCTCTTGGTCCAACCTGCTGTTGGGAGTGGCTCACTTTCTCTGCATGCGAGGAGCACAGGCCGGGTTGAGAAGATGGGGTGCCCCACCTCCCAAGACACTCGCACTTCAGGGGGGCATCACACCCAGATAGCAGCTTCCTTAGTCCTTGGGAATGGGGTCCTGTGGATCTTCAATGCGTGGGGGTGCACTGAATCTGAGGAGGTAGCCCCACGCACTCCCCCTGCACAAGGGAAATTGATAAAAACAGATTAAGCATTGCATCTCTCCTAGGGGCTTGCCCACCTCAGGGCAATCCTGGGTTTATAGCATTTATTTTGCAGTTTTATAAAGCAGAAACTTGGCCCGAAGTCATCAGATTGCTTTACATGAGCAGCAAATTACATTTCACAAGCTCTGATTTTTGATTTTTTTAGGCACAGGGAAATTAAGTAATTTGTCCAGAATCAAAGGGTATTGAGCAGATGCCTGGACTCAAACCTGGTTTCCCAGTTCCAAAGTCAGCAGCTCAGGCCGTTAGGCCAGCACTACACAGTGCGTTCAAGCTCACTGCCCTCGGGTGACTGGACTGAGCTGTGAAGGTAGATAGCTCTGGCCCAATTGCACTTATTTCAATGGTTATGGGCTTGTTTTGCTCTTGGTGGCCAACCCTAACTATTTTCTTCAGCCTTCTGGCCTCTGAAGGGTGCATTTAATTGGGAACTGTGTTTTCTGGCTACCTGTAGCAGCCTGTCATCTTCCTGCACCCCTTGTGCTCTGTCCTGCTTCAGAGAGGCATCTTCCATAACCCTTCTGCAGAAATGCTGCAGAACACCTTCCCTACTACACTCCCAGGGTCCCACAGGCTCCTGGCTACTTGGAGGACACCTGTGTGTCAATGGAATCAAGGGTCAGTTCATAGAATTCCCAAGGGAAATCATTTAGGGTTTCCCGGCAGGTTATTTCCCCAATGGTTCCTCTGGGGGCATAAAGGGGCTAGCACCACTGACCATGGAGTGACCCATAACAAGTCCTGGAGGTTAGCTGGAGTCAAAGTCCCAAAAACCATCCTTGTAGGGGTATAAGATGGCTTCTCAATCCAGCTGGGCATTCATTCGACATCATTGTGCCCAGATCTAGAGTCTTCTAATCAGTCGCTCCCTTGTGCAGGGGTTTTAAGTGAGATAGCTGCTTAATCCCTTCCCACCAAAGCATTGGCTCCAGAGGTCTGGCCTACTGCTCTGTTTCTGTCCCAGCCATGTGCAGAGTACCAAGCTAATTAACAGATGCAGATTTCCTATCTACCACTTCCTTTCCCAAGCACTTGGCTAAGGATTATTAATGGGTTCATTGTGTGGAGAGGCCTTTGATCCTCGTTCTGGAAAGCAGGTTAATTATATTGAGCCATTCTGGGGACAAAGGCTTGGAATCTGATTATGAGCTGAGCCAGGGACAAGTTTTAAAGTGCCATATGGAGTATATCTACACTTGAGACACATGTTTATACCTAGTTTGAGTTTCCTTGATTGCATGTTTACCCCTAGATTAATGTCTATGAGTGAATATCTTGAGCAAGAGAATACATAAGTAAATTGTGGGTACAGAGCGCAAATATGATAACTTAATGAAATAATCAAACAATAACATGTACAATACAGAAAATCTCAAGTACTCTGTTTTTTATATCAAAAGTAGAAAAATATTATTTTGATACATATGGATAGTGATAACAAAATAACAAAATATCCCCTAAAGGAATTACACTGACATACTCACAATTAGACTTTGTAACATCCAGATCTAATGCTGACTGGTGTCCTTAAATTTGATGTAAAAAGGATACAATTAATATTAATTTCTATAATGTGGAACAATTCGCCAAGATGTTCACAATTTTCAATAGTACTAACAATTAAACATATTGCTAACAGTTCAGCATAATATTCAATATATACAATGATGTTGGTTCATGGGTAAATAGTGACCATAAGACATGGTACTGGAGGGCTTAGATGTTACTAGGCGAGTTTCAGCGAAATGCCTTCATCAGGAAACAGTCAGGAGAATGTCTGTATGGAATTACTGATGTTGCTAGTTATGGCTCACTTCCAGATTAGAGCCACAGAACAAGTCTGAACAGGGAATAGATATGAGAGTGCTCGCTGGTGGAAACTTAATAACGGGTACAAGTGGACTCACAGGTTGGAAAGGCTGGGAAACTTGATTTATCCAAAGTTGACGCTCCAGGGGGACGCAGCAGCATTAAATAGCGCTATAGATGTGGGTAAGACTGAGCGTTTCCCCGGGTGGATAGAGCCTTAGCGAATAAGGATTTTTCTGCTATAGAGGGGGCGCGGTAAACATATTGCAAAAAATGAGGCAGCCTGGTTGTCCAACTGAAACTAAAGCAGTCCCGAGAAGAGATCCAGCATCATGGCGGCACTCGGAATACCACAGTGGACCCTGCAGGCCTATGTGGGGTGAGACTGTGCAGATTGCACTTATAATGTGAAATACAGTGTGTGCACCACAAACCTTCAGTAAGCACTACAGGCCTATACTATAAATGCCCACTCACATTATAAGGCCTTATTCAGGTCACTACCAATCCTTGAAGAGTCTCTTATGCAACAGGCTACCTGTGTGCAGATACAGAGATCAACAAGACGTGCGTGTGCTGAAGTGTTCATGTGTAACCAACCCAGAGCCTCTCATCCTAGCTGCGCAGCAGTGGCCTTATCTTAAGAGGCAAACACTGGTGATTAACATTCTCCAATTACTGTAATTTTACCATGAGTGAGACTCAGGTGGTGAGAGTCGCTCACAGAAAAAGTCCAAGTACCAGGAAGTCAAATGCAAAAAATTCAGGAAGGACCAAATTGGTGGAATCCATTGCTATATAGACTATCATATATCGCAGTTCCCCTACAGAATTCAAATAATATTATCACATACAGTGGCCAAGAATTGTGAAAGACTAACCAGGCTTTTCGTTGCTGCAGTTGCTGACTAATGAATTTCCCACAGTACCCCAGAACTGAGACAGGGTTCAGAATAGCAAAAAGAGGGAGGGGGTTGGGAGTAGAGAGAGAGAGAAAATAGATCTTCCCTAGTGTTCATTGTTGTTGCCACAAGTGGTTCATTTGGATTGGCACATGACTTCTGTTAGATTCTGAAGTTATCTGGATTTTTGTAGAACATATCACCAGTCCTGTTTTCTTAATATGGATATGCTCAAACGAGATCCATAAATAAAAGATGAGACCTACAAAATATAGCTTCACCTCTTCTCCTTAAGCTAAATATTACATACCTAACCTTACTCTCTGCAATCCTTATTAAGGTCTTCAGTTAACGGAGTATGTCGGCTCATCTTTTGCAGTGACCTTCTGGGAATATATAAAGCCTAGAAGAGCAACAATTTCTTTAGCTAACACTCTTGCTCCCTAGTTATTACCTAATATGCACTGTTCTTACCTTGTTTGTCTCTCTTGAGTTCTAACTTATTGCAGCAATTCAGTTTCAAAAGCTAAACATAATTATGATAATCACAAAGGTAAGTTACACAAGTAAATTTACACTTTTTAGTAACTTTACTACATTTGACTGTTCACAAACTTTGAGTGCAAAGTTACTCAAAAGTGTACACCTACATTCTCCACCCACTCCACCTCCTGAAGAAGGGGGTGGAGCCTAACTCACAAGTAAAAGTTACTACTAATAAAAATAAAAAGTGGTAAATCAAGGAACACACAAGGTCAATATCTGGTAGGAAATAACGGAGGTGTTTAATTAAATGTAAACCCCATAGGCTCCTGGGGTTGGTGGTCGACACACTTCAGCCTTATAATCTAGGCCTCCTCAGGACTGGGCAAGGGTATGTACCAATACTTGGCAATGTAAGAGATGTCGTGAAAGCCCGATGCTGTTAGACACAACTCGGGGAAGAGACTCGGGTTGCGACCGCGAACCTCGAGGGTATCCTGCCTGTCTTCTGGTGTGGTCATGGTTAGGTCACAAGTCACAAGCCGAAGAGTGAAGGATTCTCAGGATGGAATCGTGAGCAGAGTTTGAAAAGTATTGCAACCGTCTCTTCCCAGAGCCGTGTCTAGCAATGTCGGGCTCGCATGAGATCTCTTACTTTGCCAAACAATGGTACATACCCTTACCCAGTCCTGAAGAGGCCTAGAATTATAAGGCCGAAACGTGTCTACCACCAACCCCAGGAGCCCGCCTTACAAGACCTACAAAACAAAGTTACAATTCTACTAAGGACCATTGCTCGAATTTTCTAGAGACATTTGACAGATTACTCTAAAAGCTGGTCCTCCTTCTCCCTTCTTTTTTGATTCTAGGTGGCCTACCTGATGACAGTACTCAAACCCTAAATAATGAATTTGATCACCTCCTTTTGTATACTTTATATTTAGCAAGGATTGTGCTTTATATATATATACGTAAATGCTAGGAATGTGATTGCACCTAGTCAAAGTAGTAATGTGTTACCAGTATTAGCTATTGCAGACATCCCCACATTAAACATTTTGCAAAATTTACAAGAGCAAACACTGTTGACCAGTAGTCCTCAAAATCCACTCGACCCCACACACGATGATGTCGCATTACACACATTGGGTATTGCCATAGGGGCACCCAGCCTGACTAAATTCAGAGCACCATCGAAGTTTGTGCCACAAACTACAAAAGATAATATTGATTTATTTCATGAGACAGTCGGCAATGATCTGCTTAAACTTACACAAACAAGCCCTAGAATGAGAAACATTACCAAAGAACAGTGGGAGGCATTCACCAGTCTCCAAAAAGATGATAAAATTGTAATCAAATCATCCGACAAGGGAGGTGATATCGTAGTGATGAACAGGGATAAGTACATACAGGAAGCCCTAAGACAGTTGAGCAACACCACATGCTACGAAAGGGTAGATAAATCGTACCTAAACACCCTACAGCTCAGATACCATGAGCTCCTCAGGGATTGGTTTGACGAAAAACTTCTGAGCTGGGATGAGAGACAATTCCTACTCAATGAAACACCCACCACACCTACCTTTTACCTTTTACCAAAGGTACATAAGGATCCTGACAACCCCCCTGGCCGTCCTATTGTATCCTCAAAAAACAGCTTACTGGAGAAAACTTCTGTCTTTGTAGACCATTTCCTTTTTCCATATGTGAAAGACCTGAACTCTTACCTTAGAGATACAAAGGATTTTCTACAGAAAATTCAAAACCTACACTGGGAGAGGGAACATTGGATGGTCTGCCTGGACGTTGAAAGCCTCTATACGAGCATTAGACACACAGACGGCCTTAGAGCATGTCAGCACTTCTTGAAAGCGAGGAACATTGAATTTCTGGAACATACACGCATGATCTTACAAATGATCGAGATATGCCTCACAGAAAATGTATTCATGTTTGATGGGAAGTGGTATAAACAACTACAGGGTACTTCAATGGGTACCTGCTTCGCCCCCAGCTATGCCAACCTTGTGGTAGGCTGGTGGGAGAAGAAGGTCCTATGGAGTGAGGAGATGGAATCTTGGTCCAATTGTATTGGACTGTGGCTAAGGTTTATTGACAATGTGTTCTTTGTGTGGGAGGGCGATGAATGTAACCTCCTTGAGTTTGTCAAACGATTAAATTGTAACACCATGAACTTAAAATTCACCATGCAGCACAGCCAGAACACTATTGATTTCCTTGACATTAGACTGACCATTAGTGAAGGCAAAATCACAACTGATTTGTACAGAAAAAAGACCGCAGGGAACTCCATCCTCCACTCAGCCAGCTGCCATCCCCCGAATTTTAGTTGGAGCATCCCTTACAGCGAGCTCCTTAGAGCTAAACGCAACTGCAGCACACAAGCCTCTTATGAGAAAACCAAATACGACATGGTTAAAAGGTTCAGGAACAGAGGGTACCCGACCAAGATGCTACAGAAAAGCATCACCAAAGCTGATACCATCAGCCGCAATGATGCCTTGTTTCAACCACCTAAGGTTCACCACAAACTAGAAGAAGTAGGAACACCAGTATGGTTCATAACGACATATAACACACAAGCAGGAGAGTTGAGGAATGTACTGGAAGAAAAGGTGGCGTATTCTGACACTCGATCCATTACTTGAGAAAAAGCTAGGTCACTCACCATCAGTTACCTTCAGAAAAAGTTTGTCCCTTAAGGACATCCTAGTCAATAGCCACCTACAGAGCAACAAAAAGACTTGGCTTGAACAAAAGGGAGGCTTTCATAAATGCAACAAATGCAAAGCCTGCAGCCACAGTGACAATGTGAGGGAAGTATCCCTGCAGAGATCAAAGAGGAAATGGAAAATAACTAGGCCCATCACCTGTGGGACAGAATTTGTGGTCTATGCCATCACATGTCCATGTGGGAAATGGTATGTCGGATCGACAACATTCCCAGTCAAGAAAAGAATCTTGGAGCATTGGAGAGCGGTAACAAACCGTGACTTCAGTTACAGTACATCCAGACACTTCAACGAGGCACATGAGAGCGATTGGATGAAAGGCAAGTACTTTGGGCTTGCCACGATCCCTAAGCACCCAAGAGGAGGGAATCGAGTACTGCACTGCGCAGACTTGAGTCGAGATTAATCGTATTGTCAGGCAGCATGTTCCCCAACGGGATGAATAACGATGAGGAATTATACATACACCTGTAAATTTTTACCGAAGCTTCCCGTCACCCAACTCACTCAGTTCCTTCTCAGTGAGACTGTGTAGTCTCCTTTTTAATTTCACCTGAGATTTTACAAGTACTATTGAGTTCATGATTTTTCTGATGTCTGTCCTGAGCAAACCACTGTCTCCTGTAAGGAACAAAGTAATGTTTTGTGTATTGTAACACTGTCACCGTAAATTGCAAGTCTTGTGGTTATGGTACTAAATGAATTGTTAAATACTATATTATGATGAATTAATGGGTTATTTGGAATAATGATACTAACAGTTTCTGTTTCTCATCTCTTTTAACAGATTGTGCAAACATTGCTGAAGGAGGATAGCCACCAAGATATTGCTAAGAGCACAGGAGATTGAAGTATGTTCCCTGGAACTGTCATCTCTCCATAAATTGGGTCACGTTATAGGTAGCCGTACACAGCACCTCACATCGATTAGAGCACACCTCCACATGATTTTTGCTTACAGATAGGACATGAGAATTAACACTTAGTATAGATAGGGATTCAGATAAAGCACTGTGTGCATGATCCATGGGAGTCATAACCAACCAGGACAGCTCCCATTATTACCAGCCCCAACACACATACCCTCCTTCTCTTTTATACCATCTAACCACGTATCCAACAAGCTACTTTCCAGAGAAACTCGCAGATCACTGTTGTGAACACTTTACGAGTTTTAGGGTACTACACCCAGGGTGACCGACACTTCATTCACCGGGAAAGGAAAAAGGGAGGATAAATAAAGGGGGTACTATACCCATGACTCAGTAGGCTCGGCTTAATGTACCACATTATGGAGACAGACATCGAACTTATAATCAAATACTGTTTGAATATACAACTTTATTGATTGAAATACGTTATTTCCAAATCAATGTGACATTAACTGCAGAACTTTATTTTCTTTTGAACTCACCGAAGTATTTTGTTTATGTCAATCACTGCACGCTGCGTTGTGCGATTCACTGTGTCTTTAAATGTATGAGGAACTGGCATAAGGTCATGTGACCAAGACCTCGCCTGAGGTCGAAACGCATCCTTTTGTTTGCCAAATAAACCCGTAAATATTTTCACCTCAAAACCGGAGTGGCTCGTTTTTTCCTGCCAGGACTGCAGGGATCCTCGTATATATATATATATATATATATATATATATATATATATATATATATATGTGTGTGATTTTATAATTGTATAATACTATGTTACTGTGAAACTGTCTTCGACTGTATGAAAATCTTTATGTATCGTATTCTGTATTTTTTCTGCTTAAATTCAAGACAAAAGTAAATATTTTGTTTACATTTATCATAGATGCCTCTTTCTACATAACAATTATGCCCTGGTTAATATACAAAAATATCAATGTGTGTAAAGAAGTTTAAGAAACATATGGAAACCTCCTCTACCAATAACAATTAATAAGTTATTTTGGTACAATTTCTCTTTAGTTATTTTGCTTCAGCTTTTCTCCTTTATATACTGTTGGAGTGTAGCCTAGGCTCTAGAGGGCTATACAGGCTCAAGCCTTTGTTTTTATTCCATAAGATAGATCTCCCTTCCTTAGCAGCAGCTGGCTGTAGGAGTCAGACCAACCACCTCTGTACAGCCCTGGTGCTCTAATGAACAGCATCATGCCTGGTACTTTAATGACCAGCAGCATCCCAAGGTCCTCCATGTCAGACCACCCCCTGCCTGCACTCCACACACACCCAGGCCTTCAGCCACTTGCAGGGTACCTGTGTGTGGAGCAGGAGCCGGTGGAACCACCTCCTGAGGTACACACAAAAAGGATCAGTCCACAGAAGTCCAAAGTGACCGCACTTCTGTCATTGCCCTCATCAAGTCTGCCATCTGTTAGTCATGACAGGGAATCGGGGAACTTGTCCTACTAGCCTTGGGGACAGTGGGTGTTATTTAAACCATGGGAAATAGTCCACTAGCCGGGCAGGTGGTGGAGGCCCCTCTGCCCTTGTGTAAAACCGTCTGGTGTATTTAGAGATTATCCACCTGTGTGACAGAGATCAGTCTTGAGAGAGGAGCTGCTTCTGTGATGGCTCCTGTCAAATCCCTGCAGATTTGGAAGTGGGTGCCATATTTAAAGTGCCCACTGTACAAATATTTTTGTTTGGAGAAAATAAATTCCCAAAGCAGAGTTTATTTTCTCTTAAAAGAAACAAATTGCATGATGTGTAGGGAGTTTTCATCTTGAGTGTTGGGGCCATTCTACATTTTCCCTGACAGCTATGCTGGACACCGGCAGAGAAAATAATTGATAGCTGCTCTCCCCTTAAAGGAGTGCTGTGCCCTCCACTGTGAGTCAGTGATCTAGTTGCGAATGGATCACTCGAAGGTTTACCATCGGTGGTGCCATCTGAGACTCCACTACCAATATTCCAGTGGTTATAAGTCCTGAGTTGGGCCCTCAACACTACAGATAAGGTATCATCAGCCTAGCTGGCCCATCTTCCTCACCTTCTCTTCTTCTCAACTGTTCTTCCCTGTGCCAGGGTTGAAAAATGGAGGAGGAGATTTTTTAGAACCTGGGAGTTGCCTACCCAATTCAGTGATGCTACATCGTTCATTCACCCCTATCTGGTACTGCTAGGGCTCAATCAACTGGTGGTCCTAGCTCTTATGCAGTATTCTGAAAGAATAAAGACGGAGGATTGTAGGTAAATTGAAGCACACCTCTTCCTTGAACTAAGCTTGTCCATTAAGCTCCGTTTTCTTGCCTCCAAGAATTCCAAGAAATTCCCAATGGTATTTGGAACCAGAGGTCTCCCTATCCTACTTTTGCCCCATATAGGAACATTCAGGATCTGTTAGACAGGGAGGTGCTGATAATTAGCTCTTGGACATTTCACCCTCACCCATCCTCTGTGAGGAGAAATCTAACCTTCCGAGGATGGTCCTGTTGTTTCAGGAGGGATTTGCTCTACCAGCTGGGTATCAGAGTAAATATCTTTCCCAACATGCCAGCCGAAAGCATGAATCCTATTAAGACTTGATCAGGTAAACATGCCACATTTATAATTGCGTGAAATATTTCATATAGAGTAATACTCACTCTGGTTCTGAATTCACTACCCAGTAATATAAAGGAAAGGACACATAAAAGACCTTTCTACTTTGTGGCAATTAAAAGTTGAATTTTAGAGACACTTTACCGAAAATGCAAATCAGTTTAAATTCTACAGATTTACACTTCAACAAAAAAATAAAGGGTACATTTCATTTTTGGATTTCCAATTGAATTATCAAGCCTTGGCAGACCAGTTTGATCTGGGGTCTTTCTGGGATCGTGCTATCGAGAGGCTGAGTTAGTCCTCCTCGTTTAGCCTACAAACATGTGCACACTCCTGTGTGCATGTGTTCCTGCGTAACCAGTGCAGTCTCTTGCCGCAGTTGTACAGCAGCAGACCTTACTTTAAAAAGTGGGCACTGGAGTTTACAATTCAACCCCATTTTACCATAGCGGTCACACAGCTACCTGGTAGGAGCTATCACCATGAGTCTTCTTAGTATATAAGGATGATAAAGCTGACCTTCCTCAGACATTACTGTGCGGGTCTTCTGATAAAACTGATAGGAAAAAGGTGGTTAACAGTAGGTTGTAAAAACAACCCTCAGAGAAAAAGAAGGAGTGCACATAGGAGGGAAAGCACAGGCATAACCAACAAGACAATGCATAGTCTGAAAGGAGACAAAGTGTTGTATTCCTCTTAGGGTGTCCACACACGGGCTTTCCTGTATCATGTCCTTATATAGGCACAATTCGCCCTGCCCTTATATAGGCATAAAATCCCAGTCCTTATTTAGGCATTAAACCGTGCACTCCAAATACAGGCATGGTCTCCGACATCCGTCCACCCTAATGTCACAACGAGTTCTTGAAGAACAGACCCTTAGGCTTCGGGAGTTTCCCTAGCACAGGACTATTGATTTCTTCAAGGACTCATCTATTATGCATGAACCGTTATACCTTAGGGGTTCATTCATGACGTCTTCCGCTGTCCGATTCACGTCAATGCTAACATTGTGAGGTACCTCTCAGGTATAAATATACCTTCCCTAGCCCTTGTAAACTAGAGGAGACCTCGACTTCAGAGGAGCCCGTTTCCCGGTCTGACGCACTGAGAAGACGCTGTCATCCCTGCACGCAGAGAGTCCAGCTTCCAGTGATCTGACTTCCCTTACGGGGTGTTGGAGCTCGAGTCTGGCAAGAGATTCCCACCTCTCTCATTCTAAAGGTATGGAGCTGACAAGAACCTAGAGGGACTCTTGGCATACTTGGCATACTAGGCATACTAGACTTAACATACTCTTAGTATACTATAGTAAGGAATACTTCACCTACTTCATACCTCTCCCTACACCTAGGTTAGGTAAGGCACATTGGGGTAGAACTAGCTTAGAAACGCATCGTATGAGTACTCGCATTTTTTAGTCTGTGTTATTTATGTAAATGAATATCTGCTAAAAGATAATGCTATCGCAGTATTATTTATTTCTACTGCTTACGCTGTACATTATTTACCTCGCATACTGTCTTGTGATCGTAACAGCACATTTTACTTACACGAGAAACAAGACTGTTCAATAAATCTTTTATTGAAACGCCCGTCTATTTCTTTCTGTGTAACTTTGAGGAAAACTAAGCATGCACGATTGAGCTGAGTGAAATAGTTATCTATTGTTTCTACGACTCTGGGACACGTTCTGATTCTAAAGGGAAACAAAGTTGTCATGTTTTGCGGCTGCCAGAAACTACTCCCTTCTTGTTTGTCAAGGAGTTTCTAGTGGCCTCTGAGCTAGCTGGCACAAGTAATTAAGTTTAATATACTCGATAGGGACATACTGACCTTAGTCCTATGTCAAACCTATAGGGGATATTATTCCAATGCGCAGAGCCTATTAGGGAAATAGGAGCTACACTACAAAAGGAATGCACTGGAAAGGTGTGATGAGTGTGACAGAGATGGTCATTTGAAGTGTTTCGACACACAGTACTCCAAGACTACTTGTCTTTTATAAAGGATCCATGACGTCTCATCATATCATGACCCTGAAATGCAAGTCACCATTTTAGGATAAATCTATGATATTAATGCTCTGATGTTTGGGACAGGACCTTATGTAGACCTCCTGCCACAAAAAGCAACTGAAACTTTAAAAGTACCTCTAAGCAGAATCAATGGCCTGTTGAACCTGCCATGCTTCCCAATCTGCCATTTGAAAACTGCCCTCATATACCAAGGTGCCAGGAAACAGAAGTATTCCCAAGTGCAGGTACATTTTTGTTCTCTCTCTGCGAATGGTTAGGGGAAGTGGCAAATGGAATCTGCAGCTCCCTGCTTTGTCTCTGCAGCTTCCTCTGATTAGCTTGGCACATCTCTGAATCAATGTTCCTTCTGGCTCCTGCAGCCTCTCTCCTACCTACACCTGATACACCTCTCCTGCCTTCAGCTGCCACCAATTTTCTGTCTGTGGTTGTCTTTGGATGCTTGACAATAGAATTTACAATGCACGAGACTCTAATATGAGGGGTCTCACTTCACAGCAAAGGATCAATAAACCAAGGCCATAAGCAGAAACATTTCGGGGTTTCACAGGTTAGAACCTTTCTTCTTACATAGTGAGTCTGAACTAATCATTGATAACATTGTCCTCCATCATTCTCGACAACATTTACAAGTCTGAAATGTCATTAGAAAAAGACTTGCAGTTTTTTTTCAATCGCAGTTATTATTAGTTTCCTCTGCAAATGTTGCTTTTGGAAGCCATTGATTCCTTAATGAAGAACTGAATGTTATTGTTCACTTTTGGTAATGAAAGACCTTGTCTGACTTCTGACTACTCTGGTTGTTGTGTGGGGTACTGACTCCTGGGTGAGTCCATACCACTTCTCTATGAATCCCAGCTCAGTCTGATAACACACATCTATCAGCTTGCATTTTAAGATTAGTAACTTTTCCCTAGAAAAGATCAACACTGAATACTTTTCAAGAGTGTGATTGCCTCTACTTTAGCAACTGTGCGAGTCAGCGTCTATACATTTATTGTGAGAGACATTTACTGTAAGCCATTACAGAGAACACAATTTGTAATGTCCAGTATTTGTAAATGTCTAGTATTTGTAAAGCGCAAACAATTACCCGAAGGTGTCAAGGCGCTGGGGGCCGTTGGGAAGATTAAGCGAGCTATTGCCCAGAGTCACATGGTGCTGGGCTGATCTGCCGCCAGTGCCAGGGATCAAACCGTGAGCCCCCGGGTTCCGGAGTCAGTCGCCCTGGCCGCTGCGCCAGACCTCTTCCTCTGAAATCGAATTGTTCATTGCTGTGATGGCAGCAAAAAAAGGTTAAATTTTTCCACTGCACTTGCACAAGAGCAGTGACAAAACAAGTCCTGAAGGTAGCGCTCTGTGGAATGCTGATCTGTTCTTCTCCCAAGACTCCATTGCGTTTAATGTGGTGGAATGGAAGTTAACAGACCACTCTCTCGCCTTCTTTGTCCTGCTCTTTTGGGTCTATGCAAACCAGAGGGACGTAAGGAATGTGAGTAGTGCTCTTAAATCACAGAACTTCTTATCCCCTGTGTGAAATTATGTTGACAAAGGATTTTAATTTGTGCTCACAGCAGCTCATCCAAAGCTACAGTCAGCACTGTACAAGCTTTCCAAGATATAAATGAATGAGGAGATCGGACCTTTGGGTGGGGATTGAGATGGCGTGGCGGGTCAGTGAGTGGAGACGGCAGGAACTCATTTTTTTAAAAATACTGTTTTGCTGTGGCGAAGGTTGTAATGAGGTTGTTAAGGCATGCAGCATGTAGCATGTAGGGGACGCGCTGTTTCCAAATCTGCTGGGCCCTGGACTTCAGGGGCCAGAAACCTGTGCGGCAGGGAGGCAGTCGCACGCGCATTCTATACGCCAAACAGGCGTATTTGAGAAGGCTTTCACCACCGCAACGTGGGACACGCCGGGGCCAAGAGCGGGCCCCTCTGCGCTCGGCCACTTCTCTTTCACCTATTCACAACCCCAGGTTACTTGCGTGACTTCTGCTTAGTACTGGAAGGTGTCAGACTTCATTCAGATCTCGAGCTGGGACTTCACTTGATTCTATACCCTTATTTCGGGTGATTGCCTGGTGACGATACAGCGGTTTACACTGGAAACTCTGTGAATACACTATAAAATACATTAAGCCCTGATGAAGTTCCTAGTGTGACAGGAACGAAAACGCGTTGGCTGGTTTTAATTCATGTGCAACAATTTTCAAAAATAAAAGAAGATAATGGACTGAAATTTGCCAGATTGAACTCATTTCTGGTGCACCTTCCATTTTGAAGTAAGGCATGTAACTGGACACTAGTTGGTCCATTTTCTGCTGAAACGTGGTATTCAACCATGTACTTGCAACGTTTTCACACCAGAAACACAGTATTTAACAATTAAAGTGTCCACAGAATATATCATTTGTGTAGGCAACTAGATATTTAGTAAGCACAGCACCAACAGTGCTACAGAATTAGCTAAGTGCTCTTTAAAGTGTTACAAAGAACACTTTAACACATACACACATATGTAGACATAGCAAAAGGAAGGATGGATGTCCGTATATTTTGCTGCTAAACTAGTCGAACTATTTTAATACATGCTGAAACTGAATTTTTATTTTCCAGAGTTCTGTGATCCAGCAAAACAAACGCCACAGGCCTTACTACACGTTTCTCTTTTAACTGATCTCTAGAATAAGTAAATAAAATGTTGTTCAATGGTGTGTTATTTCTCTTCTGAATTGCAACATAGCATTTGTATAGGTCTTCAATCCCTTGTTACCATTAGTGTTGAACTGACTTGCTTTTGTAATCTGGGCACCGTCTTCGCATAGTTTGTAAATTTCCATTGCTTGTGTGTGGTTTTTATTCTCTATCGTTAATAGAGATTTTTAAGTGCTTAGTAATGGTGTGTGCTAATGGGAAAGTAAAATGTACTATTTCCTACTTAAGAATTTTGTGGGGATATTAGTTGCATAGATGTGTGCAGCAGAACTTTCATTTTTGTCGTTCAGCGTGGTCATTGGTTGTGGTGACCTGGCCTATTTACATTCTTTCATAGCTAGCATAGCCAAAACAAGTAACTAGGTGTGATGCAGTGTGGTGCCTGTGATGGCGTGTTATGTAATGTACTTACATATTCATTTATTTTATGGCTTTTTTTTCGACAGCATATTAATTATGTTTCCCGCCATTGATTTACGACAAACTTTGATGTCTTTAATAGCTAATGTAATGGAATGGAAAATGTGCTGCATGGCTAAACACTTATAAGGTCCAAACGGCGATACCTATTGGCTATGTGTTAGAAATGGGGGTCTCTAGGTGGCAGAGGTAGGTACCTTTGTCCAAATAGGGACCCTTGCTTCTAGTCAGGGTAAGGGGGATACACTTCTAAAATAACCCCTGCTCACCCCCTTGGTAGCTTGGCACGAGCAGACAGGCTTATCTCAGAGGCAGTGTGTAAAGCATTTGTGAACACATACAGTAATACCGTGAAAACACTACAAATGGACACCACACCAGTTTAGAAAAATAAGAAATCTTTTTCTAAACCAAAACAAGACCAAACGACCAAAATCCACAAAACAGTACTAAAAATATGATTCTTAAAAGGTAGAAACAGTTCAGTTCCAAGAAAATGTGAGATGCAAAACTTTTACACAAAGTACCTTGGATGCGTCGAAAAATGCAAGCAAAAAAGGTTGCAGGGAAGGTGATGCGTCGGTTCCTTACACTCAGGTAAAGTGATGCGTTGGTTCCTTGCTCCTGGGGAGGTGATGCGTCAGTTCCTTACTGCTGCGCAGAGGAGGTGATGCGTCGGTTCCTTACCGGAGAGGAGGTGATGGGTCGGTTTCTTACTGCGTGGGGAGGTGATGCGTCGGTTTCTTACTGCAGCCCCCAACGATCCGACAGACTAGGCGCCTCGATGCGATGCGTGACGATCCGGTGCGATGCATCTGTTCTTCTCCAACCGGGCCTGCGTCAGAATCGGTGTGGTGAGCTCGGACATCGGAGATCGGTGCACAGGATTCATCACACGGCAGACACTTCAGCCGCGAGCAGGCGCTGCGTCGATTATTCGGCGGCGGCGATGCATCGGAAATCTTCTTTCACACCGCTGCGATGCGTCAGAAACAGACGATGTATCGATTTTCACAGTTCTTGCAGTTTCCAGTCCCAAAACAACCTCCAGGGGCCCAGAACACTGGCAGGTACCTCTCAGCAGGTCAGAACTCCCAGCAAAGGAGTTCAGGGGGTACGGGGGGTGAAGTGTTTGTGTCCCTGAGACTTCAGAACAGGAGGCAAGCTCAATTCAAGCCCTTGGAGATCTTCCTCAAGCAGGGTACACAGCAAACAGCAAAGTCCTTTCTCCTTTTCTTGGCAGCAAGTAGCCACAGCAGGCCAACCCCAGACTGCAAACAGTACAGGGGCAGTATTCCTGCTCAGCTTCTCCAGCTTTTCTCCTTGGCAAAGGTTCCTCTTGATTCCCAGAAGTGTACTAAAGTTCTGGGGTCTTGGCCCCAATATTTATACAGCAAAATCCTTTGTTCTCTGGTGGCAGAGAAGCCCTGTGCTCAGTCAAAACCAGGTCTGTCCACTCTGGTGCTGTTTCCTGGCAGGAGGTGGAGACAGCATTGTGGAAGGCAGACCAGGTCTATTCAGCCCAGCCCTGACTCATCCACACTCTCTGGAGCCACTGCACACCCACAGCCCCTGACACTCCAAAGACAGTAAATACACATCCTAACAGAGGCACACTGGATGGCTAAGCAAGAAAATACCTACTTTCTAAAAGTGGTATTTTCAAACACAGAATGTAAAAATCACCCTCACTAAAAGATGCATTTTAACATTCTGAGTTCAGGCATACTAAACTTTATTTTGCTACCTTTTTCTGAGGGGTAGTTATGCTTATATACTAACATGTAAGAAAAGGGAAGGTTAGGGCCTGGCAAGTGGGTGCACTTGCCAAGTCGACATGGCAGTACTAGACTGCACACAGGCACTGCACTGCAATGGCAGGCCTGAGTTACATTTACAGGCTGCTTATATGGGTGGCACAACCAGTGCTGCAGGCCCACCAGCAGCATTTGGTTTACAGGCCCTGGGCACGCACAGTGCACTGTACTAGGGACTGAGTAGTAAATCAAATAAGCCAATTATGGAAACACCAATCCATAACAACAATTTACAAAGGGAGCACTTGCACTGAACAGCAGTGGCAAAGTGCCCAAAGCATGTAGACCAGCAAAATGAAGTCCAACACACAGCAAAAACACAGAAGGCAAAGGCAAAAATACAGGGGAAACCCACGCCAATGATGCCAGGTCTAACACTATGGTAGTGCATTTTGTATTTGGGTGAGGGTGTCAAATGTCGAGGACACTGCCAACGGTTTTGAGGGAGGGTGGCAGGGTATCATGTATTTCTTGCATTTGGGTAGATGAAGGGTGAGATAGCGAGCACATGGTGGAGATTTGTGGCAAGATGGTAAGTATGTGTAGTTTTTGTAATACACAGCAAGTGGGGCTGAAGGAAGAGAGGCTATGCTATGCCTGCCTCTTGCATGACTCATCTATCCCTGAACAGCTGATCCATGGGGTCAGCTGAGTAGAGAACAAGGATTGGGGGTCATATACATATACAACATAAAATATTAGATGGTATACCAAAAAACATCGTAGACAATTCAAGTTTTACTTTAGATGTCTAATTGATGTCACTTGAAACCCCTGGTTGAAATTATTGTATTGTTGACAGCTATTCATTTCTAACTCTATATGTTTATAGTTCATGATTAACACTTGATTTTCCTCTACAGAATGATTACCTAATATTGAAACTGGGGAACATGGGGTCCGGCTGACGGAGGTCACAGTCAGCGCTAAGGAGGCAGAGGTGGTAAATGGCCAAATTTAAGCCTATGACTGATTAGAGTGACAGTTTCATGGAATATAAAGCAGTATGAAAATCAGTGCGGAGGACAAAATATGCACAGAATATGTTGACTAAGAAGTTTTCGGCCTGATATTGTTTGTACATGCTGTCACTCATGGAAGGCGTGGAGCTCACGTCGTGCTGTGCGGCTGGATTTCTGTGCCAGCGGAGGAGAGCCACTGCATCATTTGTGCCAGGAGGAAGCATTGGCAGAGCCAGCACAAGCTGCGCAGGAAGGACAAAGTCGGAGTGTGCGAGGAGGGCCCTGTGGGCTCCCTTGTGACCATGTCAGGAGGAGTGAAGGCAGTGGTAGTCTTTACCGGTGGATGAGTTGGGTGCAAAGGAGCAAGAACAGGTGGGGGACCAGGGCCAAGGAGATGTAAAGAGGCAATGGACTCCTCCCTGGGAGCCTTGAAATTTCTGGACTAGGGCGGACGGAGTATTCATTGAGGTCCAGGGTACAGGGAGGCCCCCCTCAATATATATGTGGGCTGTAGGACGAAAGTCACCTGCCATCTCCCACACTAGCCAACTTTGTGGGGCCCCTAGCTCTTTGCGGAAGATAAGGTCTATTTCTGAAAATAGCGGCAGGCTCCCCCTTGGTTGTACAGCTCCTGTTGCTCCATTAGGCAAGATGTGTAGTGGGGATGCCAGGACAACAAGGGTCAGAAGACAACAGCCAACCCTGGCAATCCCGGTAGCCATAAGACCATAAATGACCCCTTCACTTAACTCATTTTGTCAAAATCATGGCTAATAGTAATGGAAGCTCTCTGGGACAAGAAATGGCACAGCCATTGGAAGCCAAGTGTCCGATTGATGAGCGAGAAAGGAGCCTAACAGACTACAATGCACTCCCAGCAGCACCACCCGGGGTAGGAGTGGAACAGACCTGCTTGTCTCAGGATGCAGAAGGCCAGTCCTGCTCCTTGACCCCCAGGTGCCTTACAGGAATGAAATTGCTGGGCTGGGGTATCTTTTGCGGTCATAGTCGAGAACAGGTATGCGGCCTTAGTAGGTGTGCTGGACCCTAATTAGAGAAGCTTCTCAAGCCAGAAAAAAACATTGTCAAACTAGGTGGAAGGGGTCACCCCAGCCCGGCCTGAGGTGTCCACATTCCCAAATACTGTTGAGCAGATTCTTCTGGACCCCCGCAGGTGATGCAGATGCAATTTGGGATATTGGAAAGCAAACAAAAGAGCATCCAGGGAGTCCACAATGCACTGGAGACTAAATTGGACAATGTATTTGAGAGGAGTAAGGCACTTGATGCAAATATGGAGAGAGCGGACAGTGAAGTCAAAAGAAACTCCTCTGATTTAAGAGCGCTCAAGTTGGAAAACCAGAGCCTGCAAGATGAGTTGGAAAGTCTGGAAAACCATTGCCAGAGGAATTACCTGAAAATTCTAAATGTACCACAGGGTTTAGAGGTTAGTGACCTAAAAGGCTATATCATCAATCTCCTCAGGAAGAGATTTCTGAAGGGTAAGCCTGATGTCGACCTTGAAAAGGAAATACAGAGTTTCCATCCATAGGCGCTCCTTCAAGCGATCCTAGGGTCGGAAAAAGGCCAGGAAGATATTAATAAACTTCCTGTCATATAGTACGAAAGAGTTGATTTTGGGTCTGGTTCTGAGACAGTGGACCTTGGATGGGAAGGGCTTCTCCTACACTATCAGATCCAATATCTGCAGGGTCACTGAACAAAGGCAGTGAGAGCTCGGTCAGAAGATGGATGAGTTGCGGACGTTAGTAGCCAGCCAGGGTGCAGCTGAGGTTTCCGACCATGCTCATTGTTATGTGGAATAACAAACTGCATAACATAAGGCAAACGGAGCAGGCCGATGATCTCATTAAGAGACTACAGAACTTATCCTAGGACAGGAGTGGGCAGGTTATATTTTGGTAGGAAGAAGTAGTGCGTTGAGTCTAGACTAGTTAGTAGCAGTGGGATGGTGAATCTCCTGCCCCCCTCCCTTCTTCTTTTTCCATATCCTGCCTCTGCTGTGCCCACAACGACTATATTAGTTTATTTAAGTTTGCTTACTTTACATCTTTATGAGGTGTTCTCCACCAGTATGTTGAGCTTTTTTTTTAAGGGTGTTAGTTAGTTGTGATAGTCACACACAAAACCATATAACCTCCTATGGCGGGGATCCGAACAGGCAGTGATGAATATGCCACTAATAGTAGATGGGTGGGTTCCCCTGGGGAGGACACGGGGTGGGGAGTATTTTAGAGAAAAAATCTAAAAAAGGAAGAATGCCCTCATTACCAGTTCTGTATTAGTTTTCCCTTTTTCTCCAAAGTAGTGTGCTCTGTACCATCACTGGTAGCAGCAGTATGGTACTTTCTTCCTTCTTTATCGTCACAAACCCCTCATGTGCCCACTGTAGTTGGCCTAGTGCACAGGACTCATGTTGTGTTACCCCTGTGGTGCCTTATGGCGCACTATGATAACTTGCCTGAGTTTCCCCTAGACTACTCATTCGGTTAACCTTGATTCAGTGTAGTGTAATTCCCCAAACCACAAGTGCCCTTAATCCTTGATTCTGTTTAGTATTATCCGTGTGGTGCCTTATACCAGGCTATTATTCCATGCCCGAGTTTCCCCTCTCCCACTGATTCCATTACTCCTGAGATTGCAAGCATTCCCTGAATACTTTAACCAATGACTTGCCTTGTTCCTGCTGTTGCTGGAGTATTGGAGTGTTTTCCCATGCCCATGTTTAGCCAAAAGCAAAACATTAGTTTCCTGTTAAGTTATTCTATCTGTTAGTTTGCACCTGCTCTTCCTGTAAGATTAAGCCAGTGTACTAACATGTGTTTCCTTCAGGAGTCTTGGAGAACCTTCCAGATTGCCAAGTGCGCCCAGTGCTACACATGATCCAGCTGTACCCATTGGACCCTGAGCCTGTATATAAACCACACCCAAACCCGAGCCCCTTGCTTAGCCTACGCTCCCAGTGGAACAAACTTCCTGCCAACCTACTCACCTGAAGAATCGACTGGACCAAGCCAGCTCCCTTCCCGGCTGCAGTTCAAGTTCCTCTGGTAAATCCCTTGGCTCCAGCTCCCTAGATGCATCCTTCGTCTCTACCTCCTGCTCAGCTATTCCAGTTCCTCTGCGACTATCTGAGTCAAGACCTTGCTACCTTCTTCAAACTTAGGACAAGTTGAAGTACTGGGATAAGTATTTAATATCAGGTTAGTGTAGTAAGCAGGCTGGAGTATCAACGTCCTCAAGACTATAGACTAGTCTTCAAGTTTCCTCTCAGTGACTTCCCTCCAGTTCACCTTGATTGTTCTTGCTCTGGACCCTTCCTGCAACCTTGGCCTTTGAACTATTTTATTGCATGGACAAGAGGCTTTCCTCTGTTTCTCTGATGAGCAGTAGTGTCTAGAGAATTTTCCTTTGAGCTTTTGATTCATATGTGATCCTTGTACCAATATCAATGTGCCTTGTATACCTTGGGAGTGTCATACTCCATTCCGTGTTGCTAGTATACATTGGGATTGTCATACTCCAACCAGTGTGTCTAATTATACCTTGGGAATGACATACTCCAACCTGTGTGCCTAGTTTTACCTTGGGAGTGTAGTACTTCAATCTGTGTTCCTAGTATACCTTGGGAGTGCCAGTAACTCCAACCCATGTTTTCTAGTGTAGCTTTGGGAGTGTCAGTAACTCCAACCCATGTTTTCTTGTGTACCCTTGGGAATGCCAGAAAGACCAGCTCATGTTTCAAGTGTAACTTTGAGAGTGCCAGAAACTCTAGCCCATGTTTCGAGTGTAACTTTGGGAGTGCCAG
Organism: Calotriton arnoldi; assembly: GCA_963921515.1. Taxonomy (NCBI): domain Eukaryota; kingdom Metazoa; phylum Chordata; class Amphibia; order Caudata; family Salamandridae; genus Calotriton; species Calotriton arnoldi. The sequence continues at coordinate 4,648,126 of CAWUFW010000322.1, read as the reverse complement.
AACCTCCAACCCATGCTTCGAGATTTGCCTTGGGAGTGACAGAGACTCTAACCAGGATTTGAAGCTCTTCCTCAAGGGTGCCAAAGTTTCCTATCTGTGCACCTGGTATCCTACTTTTATTCTGTATTGTAGACGAAGCAAATAAAGTTAATGCAATAACAATGTTTATGAAGGCTTGCTAGTGTACTGATGGTAATTGCCTTTACTTGTTGTTTCCAGTGTTATCGTGCCTTCACGAAACCATACATTCATACCTTTGCAAACACAGGTCTCAGGATCGACACATCCTGTTAAGCTGTGTCCATCGCTGCAGAGAAGATCCTGTATAGCAAGACTCTCTTTTTTTAATTTGTCCCTACTCCCCTTCCCCCTCGGAACAATGTGTGATTTAGGAGTTTTATCCATGGATCTCGTGCTTATCTGAGAGGGATAGGAGGTTTGGCCTCAACTCCAGTGTCATCTCTGTGGTTGGGACCAGGTGAGTGCATGACATTTATACCCTCACATTTGGATCGGGTACCTTAGGCAGGTTTCACATGAAGGGGAGGGGGTAACTAGGTCTGAGATACCGCAAGGGTGGGTAAAGAATTGAAGGGCATAGGGATCTTGAAGTGGAACATCAGTGGTCTCCAGACTAGTTGGAGACAAAGGTGGATCAGTCAGTGCCTGCAAGATAGTCCGGCTCACATCATAATTTTGCAAGAAACCCACCTGGCAGCATCTGAGTGTAAGGCCCTTTATAGCAGTCAAACATGGGTACACCAGGAGGTATGCTCCGATCAACCTCTGTCATCCAAGGGAGTCTCCCTTATTATAAAGAAGAACAGTGGCATAAATATTGTGGAATTTAGAACTGGTTGTCAGGTAGATTGGTTATAGGTAAATTGAGGGCAGGGTTGAGCGTGTTTACAGGCACAGGTTTTTACAGTCCAAATTATCAAATATCCTCTTTTAGTGATTTGGGTGAGAATCTGTTGGACTGTCCCTCACCAATAGTAATGGGGGGGGGAATTTCAATGTTTTCTTTAGTGAAGAAATAGATAGGTGGAGTTTACTAAAGTAAGGATGGCTCAGAAGAATCTTCTACATGGTTTTGCCCAACGTAATGTTTGGCACAAAAAAGCCGGCACCAAAAGAGAGTACACCTTTTTCGGTAAAAGATATCAGAGTTTTACCAGGATAAACAGCATTTTGGTAGATAGATAGCTACTACATATTGTTAAGGAGATCAGACACATCCCAGTGCACAGTTACGATCATTCGGCTTTCTTCTTGAAGGTAGGGCTACCCAAAACCCAGTCTAACCCTAGGTTGGCAGTGAACAGGACACAACTTTTAGACATGGAAGTACTGCGGCTATTAAGGGAAAAAAGCAGACAGTACTTTATTAGCAATCTTGGCAGTGCTCCTCTAGGGATTTTATGAGATGCATATGAGGCGGTAATCCACGGTATCCTCTGCAAGCAGGGTTCCATGAAAGGGAGAAAATCATGTAAGGAGAATAAGAAGTTTGAGGAAGGAATTGGGGTGCTGGAAAGATAGTTGTTGATTTTAACTTTGGAGGAAGGAGCAGAGGCAGCTAAGCAGAGGCTGTTAGAGAGGTGTGAGGTCTCATACAGGCAATAGAGGGCAGGAATAGTGTGAAGTGGCAAGCAAACAAGCTAGCACACTTCGAATATGGGGAGAAGAGTGACAGGCTGCTTGCCTGGGAAGTGAGAACTGATAGAGGGCAAAACCACATAGAGAATGTAATAGTTCATGATGATGGTAATATCTCAGGAAATTCCGACCAGATAGAAGCATGTCTCCTTAAACTGTTTGAAGATCTATCCAAGAAGACAAATAGTCGTCAGATTTAAGAGAGTAGTTGGAGGTGAAACAGCTTCCAACCTTATCCAAAGAGGAACAACAAGTCCTCTTGTGGGATATTACTGAGGAAGAAATCTTCTTACAAATCAACAGAACCTGCAGAGGGAAGGCAGCGGGCCCTTATGCCCTTCCAGGAAAGTTCTATGAGGCCCTGAAAGAGATTATAGTCTCAATATTGAAAGACCTGTTTATTGAGCTGCTGGCTGGGAGATCCTCCACCCCTCCATCTTGGAATGAAGCCATAATCACCTTACTCTTAAAATCTAATAAGAACCTGAAGAAGGCAGACTCATATAGGCCAATTTCATTGCTGAATTATGATTAGAAGGTCTTTTCTGGAATTCTATCTAGAAGACTCTCTATGGTAGGCAGTAATAATATACATCCAAATGAGAAGGGATTTGTGCCAGGGAGGCAGTCGCATGACCTTACCCACTAGTTAATTTTGTCAATAGATATGACCACTGCAAACTCAGATCCACTGCCTATAATAACCATTGATGCAGCTAAAGCCTTTGACAGGGTGTGTTGAACCTACCTCTGAGAACATTTTGAGATCGTTGCCTCCCACCAACATTTATTGCAGCAATTAATGCGCTATACAAAGCACCAACAACACAGATTCTGGTAAATGGTAATTTGACCTGGAGAATAAACATTTAAAGGGGAACCAATAGGGTTGCCAACTCTCCCTTTTACTTTTTGATCTATATATCGAGCCCCTAGTGCATGCTTTTAGAACAGATGTGGAGATGTTGCCCTTCGAGTCTCAGGTATTTGTGAATAAGATTGCTCTATATGCAGACGATATCATCCTGTATACAAAGGACCCCAGTAGGACAGTGGCCCATATGGAGGAGATTACTAACATATTTGCGGTCTCTCAGGTTACTCCATCAATAAAGATAAGACGGAGGTGATGAGTTGGAACTTGGATAGCACCAAGGTGCATTGCCTGACCAAGATTAGATACTTGGGAATCACAGTCACGCAAAAGATGGATGAGGTGCCAAAGTATGACCTAAAAAGGTTGATGAAGGACATTGAAGGGTTATTAGGTAAGATGGGGCACTGTCCACTTATGCTGTATGACTGAACAAATTCAGTCAAGATGGTGATCCTTCCAAAGTTGACATTCCTATTCAATATATATGCAGCCAATTTAAGGTAAGCCTCCTGGAACTGATGCGAAGCTAGATTCCACCATCTCTCAAAGCTAAAAAAGACTAGTCTTTTTTTAAATCTGCTTGCCAGGAGAGAGGTATGTGTGCACTGGTTGCTGATAACCCCTGCCCCCACATTGGGTGACTGGCTGAAGGCAGCGGATAATGTATGTAAACTGGATGTGAACTGTAATAACAGCAGGAGTGCAGATGTGCTATGGTCGCCTTATTTAGCAAAGAGAGTGGGTAACCCAGATCTCCTAATCCTTTGATCAAGGCGGATTCGTCGGGAAGATCCTGATGTAAGGAGTTGCCTCCCTGCATTGGTTTATTCAGTAGTGATTCCTCTGATGGTTAATTGGCACCTCCCAAATTGCGTTCCATTTTATCTGACAGTGAATGAGGACAAACAAAAAAGATATTTATGGTTACATTTTCCACAGTGCACTGATTGCCAAGTTGCTATTTCCTTTCAGTAGATCAGGATGGATATCACTGGGTGTGTGGAAGTTGGCTAATCTACAATTCTGAGTGTTTAGTGCCATCAGATCTCAAAACACCAGTACATGGGCATAGCACACTTAATTACTTTTTTCTCATGGCAGTGTACTTGTGAAACAACTTCCATGGTCACTTTCCATTTTAATCCTGAGTACTTGAGTCTCTGGTCCCCCTACCGAATTAGGTGCTAAACTGGGATTGCGATTGTCTATATCAATGGAAGTGAGATTCATGTATCCCCCTGGAAATCTATCAACAGTGTTATCCTAAAATCAAAGATTTAATATTAGAACTGTCACAAATTTTCTAAGGACCAGAGATTGCATACTCGTGGAAGGCAAAATAATCAAACTTCATTTATTAAGATCAAAATTTCCAATGGAATTCCTTGTTTTGTCATCACCAAAAAATGATTAGCAAAATTAGGAATAACTAGTTTAATATTTATTCGACCCATGGTCCTATTTGCATCTGCATTCTCTATAATCCCTGAATTAAGTACAAAGTAAATGCCGGCCAACCAAAGTACACCCTACTATAGTCACCTGATATGCTTAGATTCCAGCCTAGAATGACAAAAGTCAGCATCGCACTGAGAGTCTTTATTAGGAAGAATCTATTCTTGGCCCCTTCCTTAATTTTGGTAAAGTAAAGCTAGCTATGAAAAATGGCTCTCAGACTTAAGGAGACTTGAGGGACGTAAGGGATCCATCCCTTCTAAACAATAGGTAAGCTCAATAAAAGTACATTAAGCAAGGATAGGCCTGCTTCTGAGAAATAATTTAGCACTTAGAACTAATTTTGTTAATGTGTTAGAATTAGTTGACAGCCTCCATCTATGCATAGGCATCCTGAATTAAGAATGGCATAACTGGTCGATGATTAGGGGTAGAACAGATTATTAACGATCTGCTGGTTGTAAATGCAACTATGGAGTTTCAAGGTTTGACATAATTGTAGCGGGTAGAATCCTAAAAACTGATGCAGTGCTCTGGAGCACAGCACACATACTCTTAACTCCTCAGGATCTTGTCTCCGCCTCACTACCTCACTGTTAACCCTTTCACGTCCTTACCTTATGATTTACCACTGACATGTTGAATTTCCTTGTTCGATTCTCACAGAAAGGCATATGAATGAAATATATCTTTAAATTTCAAAAAAGTTATTTTTTTCATGATTGTTTTACCATTTTAATGTCCCCCCTTAATTTACAGTCGTCTCTATAGATAGATTACTTCTGCCTAGTTGACGCCCCCTGGTGTTTGCGCAAAAATTAGTAATTAAGTGTAGATTTGAGATAAACACAACACGAAATAATAGTGCAGGTACTCGGAATGGAAAACATTTACCGAAATGTATCAATATGAATGATAGTTTTCATTCCACTTGTAAGTGAGCAAGGAGAATACCTGAAAAGTACAAAAAAAACGGTATATATATTCAGTAAGTATTCAACAACAATGGGGTTCTGTACGTTCCTTGTAGACAGTCCAGTTGACCAGTAACAGTTAGTTTGTACTGGTACCATTTGTGGCATACGGACTTCGCACATTGTCAACACATGATCAGCTGAATATGGTTATGCACAGACATGGTTATGGTTAGACACATATACCAAGGAAACTAATAAAAAACCGATATATGCCATTAAACACTAATGTTAATAACAAAAATGTGTAATATTGTACTATGCAACTAGATACAATGATTTTCTGAGATGTTTCACAAGGCCATTTGATTCATTTTAACCCAGACGCAGTGCATGCACTTACGACAACATAGTCAAACGTTTGAGGGGCTGTTCTGCATTTACTCTATATTATAGTTCTCTTTACACCTTGTAGCTTTTTTAAACGGTCACAGTATTTAATCGAAAACCCTAGTGAGAGTTTGTTAGGAACATTCATAATACCACGTTATTCTTGTCATAAACATTAATACAACCATCTAACGAGAGGTTAAGAGATTAATATGAATTGATCTTGCTGTATTCAGGGATTTTCATGAAAACAAAATATGCTCAATTTTTCCTCTCACAACATGGCGAAGCCTACAAACGGTAGCATCGTATACCAGACCAGTGATCTTCAAAAGTGGCAGTGGCTCATTGTATTTGAATCCGTTTTCATACCCTTGCAGGTTTTTTTATAGCAATCTATTACCATTTATGAAAGCCACTCCATTATGAAATCAAAGATCAGCCGCATGCTTTTTTGGATGCCAATGATATTAGAACATTATCATTTGAGAATTAGATGAGACTTTTGGGCAGATGACTTAAAAGCATTTACAGATATAGCAGGGTAGATGGATGCAACAGAACGCCCTAAATTCGTGATCCATAGCATGCAAAATGTAATTTTAGATGGACCAATGTTGGTATTAACAAGCTTTTTACAGATATAAAAAATGGGGATTCAGACACACTTCAGTTTTAAAGAAAAATCTAATCATCAAGATCAAAGTGGCTGCCCACCCAAAATTCACATTGGTCTCTTAACATAATCTACTCTAGTTGGAGTGTCTTCTTGTGACCCAATGGCTTCTGCCAGACAGGGCCTGCACGTTTATCAATCGGTTTAGTAACAAGAGGGAACCACAGAGGGGCCCCATGAGTATATATGGACGTAGCATAGGCATAATAATCTTTGACCATGAGCTGCAGGGTATACCCACCATAATTATGATTACCACAGCAAAGCACACTCAATACCAAAATCAACGAGAACTTTTCCAGTTCTGTTATTGATGGCCAAGACTGGGAGCTTTCAAAGAGGAATCCAAAAATAGCTATAGGCAGTCACACAAACTAATGGACTTCTTTACTTTCGACTGCCTGCAAATTATTAAATACCTTGGAAAAATCAACAATAGCACAGTTGAGTGGCACTGTGCCACCTCAAGGGCCTGGCCAGGTGCTGCTGATCTGAGTCTTGTCAGCATCCCCCAGAGGAATGCTGGGTAGGTGAGTAGTATAATATCATTGAAATCATTCCAAGTTTGAAGTGCATCCAATAAACGTTTGAAAAATTGTTTTGCCAATGACTTTACAAAGTAATGAATATTCTCCAGGATTGCAAAGATCTAGTAAAAGTTGTGCTTGTTATGGAGTAGGAAAGCGCTACACAACTACTAAAATATAAAACACTCCCCTTGGGTGTAGCATGGGTTCAGGTTTCAATAAATGTAATAAAGGCTGAAGACAGCACCCACTTCATTGGGGCCTCTTATATGTCCTGGTGGGACTTCTAGTGTGTTTTTGTCTGGGCAAGTGTGTGTTATATCAGACAGAAGCCATATTAAGGGGTCTACAAAGGGTTTGGTTGTTGATAAAGCCTAATAAACATAGCTTGGGTTAAAAGAAAAGTGCCATACCTGTGTCTGCCACCTAGTAGGCAGACCTTATAATACAAATGGGTTATATTGTCAAGCAATATGTAATCTAATCCAGGACAAGACGCATTGGCAAAATTCATCAGTCTGGCATTGGCCAGCTGCCTTTTGGCTTTATCTGTTCTGATTTTGTTTTATGATGATGTTTAAAACACCTTATTGTTGGGGAAGCTACCATGCCCTCTTCAAGCTAAAAAAAAATTGGCTAAGAGCAAAAATATTTTTGGGGTCTTAAAAGCATCCGTTGCCATAGCTGTCCTTGACATTTAAAGGAACTAATTTTTGTGTGGATGTGCTCCTTGTGAAAGGGCAGAATTCCATCATTCATAGTGCAGTAAGCCAGTGGCTGAAGTGGACTGATTTATTCCCTCATGCTGTATGCAGTAGTGGGTGAAAGGAAAATGTGAAAGTTGAAACAGCAGAATGGCATAATTCATAGTGAAGTTAGCCAATTGTTGAAGTGGTTTGACTCATGCCCCTTCCTGTTTGTTGTAGTGGGTAGATCTAAAATGTGAAAGACAAAATAATAGACTAATGGATGAAGAGGGCTGGCTTAAAGCCCCTAAACATAACCATATTATTCATATAACTTTAGTAAAATCAAAAGATCTTTACTAACGCCGGACCTAACAAAAAAGATTGTCTAAAAGCAAAAATGTTTTTTGGTCTGCAAAAGCACCCATTGCCCTAGCAGTCCTTGACACTTACAGGAACTACTTTGTGTGTGGATATGCTCCTTGTGAACTTCAGAAAAGACTCCAACGCATCCAGAACGCCTCAGCTCGACTCATCCTGGACATCCCCCGACACAGCCACATCGCCGGACACCTGAGAGACCTGCACTGGCTCCCCGTCAGCAAGAGAATCACGTTCCGACTCCTCACCCACGCACACAAAGCTCTCCACAACCAAGGCCCCAGATACCTCAACGACCGTCTGACCTTCTACACTCCCACCCGCCAGCTACGATCGACCAACCACGCCCTCGCCGCCATCCCCCGCATCCGAAGAGCCACAACGGGAGGAAGATCCTTCTCCTACCTGGCTGCCAAGACGTGGAACTCCCTACCCATCCACCTCCGCCTGACCCAAGACCACCTCTCCTTCAGGAAGCAACTCAAGACCTGGCTGTTCGAACAGTAGCGGACCCCCCTCCCCCTAGCGCCTTGAGACCCTCCGGGTGAGTAGCGCGCTATACAAATGCTTGATTGATTGATTGATTGATTGTGAAAGGGCAGAATTCCATCATTCATAGGGGGATATTCTCAAGAACGTGCGATAAACATCGCCAAAATAGGTTAACGCAAGTTTTCATATCGCCGTCTATCGCGGGAAAATAACTCCGGTTTAACGTCGTATTCTCAACACGGCGGTAACATGCGATAGTCTCCCGATAACATCTCAAATGTCCGCAATAACATTATCGGGACGGCAATGAAAATCCAAACCCGAACGCGAAAAAAGTTGCGATGGGCCCAACCGCGATAAGACAATCAGCAAAAAGCAGCGCCAGGCCGGCAAATCACACACGTCAGGCGGGAAAAATCACTATAAAAGCAGAGAAAAAAAAAACACAAACAAAACCCAAACTACAGCGAAGCACAATGGAGGCAGCCGGAGCAAGTACAGAGGACGGCCAGAACCCCACAGGCCCCCCAGGAGGAGCAGCCTGGGACCTCGGGGACAGGGAAGGGCAAGGACAAGAAGAAGAGGAAGACGCGGTTCAGTCCGCAGGAAAACAGGATCCTGATCACGGAGGTGATAGAACACCATCAACAACTGTTCGTCACCTCCACTGTGTCATTGGCAACAAAAAATGCAACATGGCAGTCCATCCTGGACAAGGTGAATGGAGTCGGAGTGCTGAGGAGGACAATGGAAGAGCTCAAGAGGCGCTGGAATGATGTGAAGCGCAAGACCAAGCAGAAACTCGCCAACAACCAGAAGGCAGCAATGCAGACTGGAGGTGGGAGTCCAGCGCCACAGGAGGAGCTGGATGAGATGGAGGAAATGGTGGCCACAGTCATCAGTGGGGATACAGTGGCAGGAGTTGGGGGACCGGACACTGCTCAACATGACCTGACACAACAGCAACAGGGTGAGTAACCACCAGGGACTGGGGGGATGGGGGGAGATGGGCACAATGGCACACATGCACAATCAAGCGGAGCACAGTGCACACCCACAATGACTCTGGATCATGTCCCTGATCCCCTTGGCACACTGCAGCACACCTAGAAACAGCAAGTAGGCCCCCGTCGACTATGTGCCCAGAGGGGGCCCTTCCCACACATCACCAATCTCACAACCAACCCATGCACATGTGCTGAACCCAGCAAAGCTGCGGGTCCGTGAGCCACACTGACAATGCAAGTGACACTGCATGACAATTAGCATGGCTGCAGTCCGATCATCATGACACGGTGCATGCCACGACACTGAGGTGGCTGAGTGTGGACCACATCCGTAAAGGAGCAGGTCACACTCTGACACATCCACGTGCACAAACAACCCCTGACGTCAACAACACATCTGCGGACAAACCATGCCCCAGAGTCCCAACTCCCACCAAGAGCCCAATTTACCTAAGAATGCAACATCTCAGCACTGTATAAGCATAGAAGTCAAAGGCATACCGCCTGAAAGGGATAAGGGCCAGCCAAATCAGAGCTGCAGGGGCGACTCTCCCAAAATGCAGCACACACACATGACATTCAGAGCACATCAACATTGACAACAATGTGGTACAAACTGCAACACGTTCACAACAGAACAGAGGACACAACTGGTGCCGCTTGTGTGTAGAAACTAGTCAATTACATTTGGCATAGCAGGGAAATGTGAGATGATAATGTACAAGTACAAACACACATCCGTGATGTTGTCGATCTGTCCACTGTCCCGCATCAAATAGGCAGCTCCTCCCAAACAGTCACAATGTACATTGTCATGCAGTTTGTATGTAAACTTGTACAATGCGTCAACATACATGTGAACACAATGTCAAACTGCACCTCCCCTTCACATTGCAGAGGGAGAACCAACACCTCCTGCAGAGCAGATCCAACAGCTCTTCACTGATGACGAAGAGGACCTCCACACCTTCGACACCGACGCCCTACAAGAGTTCATGGACAGCTACGGCACCTCACCTCGAGGAGCAGGGCAGCCCAGCTGCATCGAGGAGACCCCACCCCCTGCACAGACCACACAGCAGGAAGCACCTACCACCCCGGCTGTCTCCCAGGACCCCCACGAACAACACATGGCCTTCCAACGCCGTGTGTTAGAGGTCCAGGAGAAGATGGCTGATCAGGTGCGGTGGGGTTCGACCTCATGGCAGCCAAACTTGATGCCATACATTGGTGTCTGAGTACCATCAGGGACCACTTACAGTCCCTAACAGACACCCACAGTCTGCTCCATGCTCTCCAACGATCCATGGCTGACATCGCTGGAGTCATGATACTGAGACAAGAACAACTATCCAGTCAGAGTGGCTCCAGCGATGTCAGCCGGGAGTTGGGACAGATGCGGGGGCTCATGGAGAACATGGAGCGGATGACGGCAGAAAGAATGGCTTCCACGGCTGCACACCAGCGAGATGTGGCTGGGACCTTCCATGCCCTGCAGCACATCGTCATGGCATTGCTGCCTCAAAGCCTTGCGCAGATGAATGCTGCTGCTGCTTCTACATCCACATCTCCGCCCCCTGATGTGTCAGTGCCTCACAGTGCGGCAGGCAATCCACCACCACCCACGTGTGAGGCGCATGTGACATCAGAGGATGAAGATGCGGGTGAATCAACCTTACTGGTAAGGAGGAGGCAGTAGCTTTCCTCTCCGCCATATGGCCTGTTTCTGCTTGGTTCTGCCCTTTGCATCATCACCTTCCACTGTCCCCCGATACACTCTACAACACTCACCTTGGACTCGACATGGACTGCCATTTTCTGTTTGGCTACCAATGACACAGCGATCAGACTGCGGACTGAACTCTTCCTCTTCCGATGTACTTGTCATTCCCTGAAGGACTCTGGCTGGCCCTCCACGGGCCAATAATGTGAAGTGGGGTTTGCATGGCCCTGTACTGCTCCAGCTGTAACACTCCACTGGATGTGAATGAAACATTCAGAATCGCACAGATGTGTCATGCCTTTGATCATTCAAGTATGAGAGTATGGATGAATGTAGGGTCAGTGATTCCCCCTTACGTCCATGTTGCTCATGTCATGGGACTTGAGTCACAGGGTGCAACATTGCCGATTGCGGTCCGGGTGGCGTAGACACTACAACAGAGACACAAGCATCAGTTACTTCCATGTCCAGCCCAGAACTGAAGCACGCCCAGAGCCCCGGGCTCATTGTTTCCACCCCTACGCTGGCCTGCCATACGCCAGGCCAGTCCACTCCGCTTACGCTCAGAGGGGGGGGGACAAAGCTACATGTCCCAGGTCTTCCCTGTAGTGATCTGCTGATCACTGGTCTAGTTGTCAGCATGCCACAGCCACTCCCTGAGGGCTGGTTCACACCCACACCACACCCATCCAGCACAGGCATCACAGGACATGTGACCCTGCCAATAAAAGGGGCCTAGCACGTCACATTCCCCACTGCCGGAGATGACATAATGGCGTCCGCACCACGCGACCCAATCATGAAGGGTCCATGACTTGTGGCGCACTGAGTTGGTGGCATCCGCTGCACTGCGGCCGGCACGGGCCTACCGCCACGGGACGATGACTTGCGTTGCACAGGGTCAGTGGCACCCGCTGCACTGCGCCTGGCAGGGGCCTACCGCCACGTGACGATGACTTGCGTTGCACAGGGTCAGTGGCACCCGCTGCACTGCGGCTGGCAGGGGCCTACCACCACGTGACGATGACTTGCGTTACACAGGGTTAGTGGCACCTGAAGAGCTGAGCGGGTGTGCAGCCTGCGATGATGCTTTGGCCTCGATACGGCGTCCAGCGAATCAAGACTCAAATTGAACAGTGTGCCCTGCTGGACCACAGTGTACGTGCAGGCAGCAGTCAGCACACACATGACTCTGCGGTGCGGTGCCGCAGGGTGCGCTGGGGGCCTGTGGCGTGGAATCCAGCGATCGGCTGAGGAGGATGCACCGGCACGTGGTGGGCCCTCTTGGAGACACGCCGGTGGCGGCAGGTGAGCATTGAGGCCTGGGTGCGCAGGGGCAGCCAGTCATCGCTGGGCGGAGGACCAGTCTGGGGACCAGGGCTGGGGTGCAGCCGGCGCACAGGATCGCGCAGGCACCACTGGTCACAGCGGCGGACTTGTGGCTGGGTGGGGGGCGCCACCCTTGCTGACACGACCCTGCATGCGATGACGTGATGTGCGTGGGTTGGTTTGGGACGTAGCCACCTCGTCTCCAGTGTGAATGTGCACATTGAAGGTGGTCGGCCACGTGTGTGTAGGCCTATGGGCAGGTTGTGGCGCAGACTGTGACACATCCAGTAGTCACTTTGGTGGTGGATTGGTGACGTGTGCATTCCCACAGTTGTGATTTGGGGGATTGTGGAGTTGAGGTGTGTGGTGTGTTCAGTTGGTACTTGCCGATGGGCAGTGCATTTCCATGGGGGCCATCCTCAAAGCGCTGGTTGGTGGTGGACTTGCGGACATGTGGGGATCATGCACACTGCCTGGGGAGTTTGCGACGACATTGGTGGACAGGCCACGGTGGTCCACTTCTGTATGCACAGTGATGGCATGCGTGTGGTTGCTGTTGCGGTGATTGTGAGCAGTGTCGGCAGGGGGCACTAGTCATACACGTGTGCTGTGAATTGCCCCCAACACATGCGTGACGCCAGCTATGGTGTAGTTTCCTTGCGTGGTCTCAAGATGTTCCTGCGCAGTGTGGGGGGAGTGAGGGGCAGGGGTATTGAGCTGACACACACCGTGATGCTTTCAGGTATGATGAGTCCTGCATGATGTGACCGTAACAGCAGTTCGTGTGGGCGTTACCTTCCTCTTCATTCCTACGGCGGTTACGGCCACACGTAGTTCTGTTACGGTCTTCTCATGCATGGTTTATCATGCTTGTGAGCATTCCAGTTTGTCCAAGTGCAGTACACTGTTCCAGATTAGGCATGTGACTATACGGAAGTTTGACCATTGTCACCATTTCTCCCACTGGTTTCTGAAGACACGTTGCCCTGTTGAAGTTCCTCGTTGGGAATGGAATGCGTTGGCTGAGCTTTTCGTTTTGTTTGTTTGTGTATTTGTAATAAAGTTCTGTTTTTACACTACTGTTGACTACTGGACTTCATGACTTGGCGCACCCACATTTCGGTTACTACGATCTTGGGCATGGGGCACGGAGGCGTCTAGCACGGCTGGCGTTGGGGTTGGTTGCGCAGGTGCAGTACGAATTGGAACTATTGTGTGGTGCGGATACAGGGGCCCGCCGTTGCTTTTGTGGACATGCATCCATGACATGTGTGAGGGAGTTTGATGGGGCTGGCTGTGAGACTCCTCCGACTCCGGCAGTTGTTGGTTGGAAGGTACCAGGGGCCAACAGGTGCAGCACAGCCAGCAACTTTGTCTGCGGGGGGATGTGGGTTGTCCGCTGTGTTGGTACCGTCAGCCTGTGGGCAATGTGGGTCAGGGTGCGGTGGATGGTTGTTCTTTTGAGCCTGTGTTGGCCAATGGCTTCCTCTGGCGTTGAGTCTCTGGGGCTGGTGCGTTTTCGGGTCGTCCGCTGTCCTGCACTGCCTAGGTGGTAATCCGGGAGGAGTGGTCCGGGGGGGCCTGGGAGTGGTGGCGGTGGGTGTTGTGGCCCTCTTGGTTCTCCGAGCTGCATGATCATTGGCTCTATGACATGTGTTGGTCTTCAGATGTGGCTCTGGGCTGGGCTCCCTTTCATACTGCAGGCAGTCGTCCTGCTTAACACCAGCAAAATGCAGGTGTTAAATCCCTGCTGCTAACGCGCCTTATCGCCTGTTCTTGGTTCGCATCGCAGATCTGGCTGGTCGTTGAGAATCTCGCGAAGTGGTGTTTTCGTGTGTTTTTGCACGGAAACGCCTACTCTGCATATCATTAGCGTTAGTTGTCGCACTCATCCGTGGCGATGTTTTTTGCGGCAGCTATCACTGGTAAACTGGCGATATAGGCAGTTTGCACCAGGTTGAGAATGGGCCGATTAGTCTATCGCCACTTTTGCGGTGCTAAAGTGCCGATAAATCGGTGATAAGTCCTTGAGAATATGCCCCATAGTGCAGTAAGCCAGTCGCTGAAGTGGACTGATTTATTGCCTCATGCTGTATGCAGTAGTGGGTGAAAGGAGAATGTGAATCACACAATAACAGACCAATGGCTGAAGAGGGCGAGCTAAAATACCCTCAAAGCATATTATTCGTATATTTTTAGTAAAAGTGAAAAGTAGCAGCAAACGCCAGACCTAAAAAAAAGCATCATAACAGTTTACAGTGAAACCTCTGAGAACAATAACCAATGTCGCATTTGTACTTTCAACAGCCCCTCTACTAGGAATTTGTGACTGTAGATAATCTGTTGATAGGAGGCTGTGCCTTCCTGCTAAATGTGCTTTCCATGGGGTCTGTGACTTGTATTACTTGCGCTTTCGTATGAAAAATTAATAAATCGGCACTTGCCTGAAGATAGGTTCTCATAACTATCAGGATGCTGATTTGCATGAATGCGTCGGAAAGGATGGGGCCCCTGAAAGAAATGCAGCTTGTTGTGTGACAGGAAATCCTTCCTGGTACAGTGTCGCGCTTGTTAATAAAGGTATCCATTTCCAACCAAAAGCAACAATCCCTTGCCTTTTAGCAAAAACAAGACGCCTTCTCCATACAGGTAGCTGGGATCAGTTTCAGCTCTAGTGTTTCTCTTTGTATTCTCCAGAGAGAAATTGTTTAGAAAATAAGAATATCATTATCCCTTTAAGCACTCACTCAGCTTTAATCAAGTGCGCATTTTCTATTGTGTCACGCCGCAGAGATTGTGCCAGCGTCTGGGAAAACATGTCACTGCTCGCTGCTTTGTGAGTTTGACGTTTTAGCTGAAGAGGGTTCAATTTCACATTAGGACGCATCAATGAAGAAAAGAGGAAGGGAACTCCGACACCTCTGGGACTCGGTGGCTGCCGTCAGTCGAGCACAGAAGCTGACTGAGGGCCGGTCGGCGCAGCGCTCAGTACTTACAGCCCCACCTCAAACAAAAGGTGAGGGCTCTGGCAGCGTCAAAGAGGCACACAATGCCGCCCTCCCTGAAATAACCACGCGCCCACGCCCCTCGTAACTTCAGCGACCCCACTGTCTCTGCGCAACTCACTGCCTGACCTGCAGGCTGGATGGAGCGTGGACAGTTGTGTCTGTGTGAAGGAAAACCCTTGCCCAGTAGCAGTAGAGCCAAGTTCTGAAGCAAGAACAAGGGTGCAACTGATTGATATTTTCGGCGACAGTCACAGAACGTTTCCAAGTTTTAAGATTTGAACATTTTGGGATTAGGGAAAAAATAAAATGCATCCCATGTAAACCATGGGAAGAGGTTGACCAGAATTATTACTGTAAATTTAACAAATACAGGGGCATATTAGCAAGACCGGCGATAAAATTATCGCCGTTTTAGCGGCAGGAAACTGCCGCTAAAACGAGCGATAATGGGCTTGCTAATATGCGTTATAGAATTCCAATAGAAGCCCAGGTTAGATGTCCTGCACATCTAACCTGGGCTTCTATTGGTATTCTATAACTCATATTAGCAAGCCCATTATCGCTGCTTTAGCGGCAGTTTCCTGCCGCTAAAGCGGCGATAATTTTATCGGGCTTCTTGCTAATATGGCCCACATTTTTTCCGCTGATTAATTTGTGTTCCTTTCCTTTCACCTCATCAGGGTTTTTGGCCGATTGAGTGTATAAGGCACAGGGGATTTTTTTAGCTGTACTGCCTACTCTTTTGTTAATGGGTAACAAAAAACAAAGCACTAGTTCGCTATGCATTGTTTAGGTTGATGAATTTAAGGTCAATATGGATTTTTCTACTGCAGTTATGATACACTTCTTAGGGCGTAAAGTCCCTGGCGCGGCAGTCCACTGCTCCCCTGTTCTGCTTTTCGCCATTTCTCTCTAGTCCTGTCAATTGTCCTGTGTAGGACACTCACATTATGACTTAAGCGCTCCGTCCATCATCTTCTTGTGTTTGCTTTGTTCACCCTAAGTTGGCAGCGTATGCCCAGACGTGGGTCCCTTGCTCACTTTGCCACTGGATTCAAGCTAGACTGGCTGATGAGGGTTGTTACCCCAAAACCGATCCCAGGATGCTTGTTTCCGGTTCAGGGAAGACCTGGCTTGGCAGTTCGGGCTTGACTGTTCCCATGAGGCACAGGGTCAAGACTGATTTGCATATAGCTGGGTCTGAACTGAGTTGGCGAAGTGAGCTAAAGAACGATGATAGATTCAACCCAGATTTGTGACTGGGGGTGAGTGTCTGAAAAGTTTCAGCACTCCGTCCATCATCTCCTTGTGTTTGCTTTGTTAGCCCTAAGTTGGCAGGGTATGCACAGACGTGGGTCCCTTGCTCACTTTGCCAGTGGATTCAAGCTAGCCTGGCTGATGAGGGGTGTTACCCTGAAACCAGTCCCAGGGTACTTGTTTCCAGTTCAGGGAAGACCTGGTTTGGCAGTTTGGGCTGGACTGTTCCCATGAGGCACAAGGTCAAGACTGATTTGCACATAGCTGGGTCTGAACTGAGATGGCGAAGTGAGCTAAAGAACGATGATAGATTCAACCCAGATCTGTTACTTGGGGTGAGTGTCTGAAAAGTTTCAGCGCTCCATCCATCATCTCCTAGTGTTTCCCTGGGATTTGCACCATGTGTTTGATATTACTTACTTCTAGGGAAGATGCTGGAGATGGAGTGCACCTAACGTTAATCCCTTCTTAACATGGGAGACTACTGCTCACATGTCCACACCATGAAATGGTTAATAGTTGATGGTAGCTGATTGATAGTCATTGAACAAAGGCCTTTTGCCTGAACCCCAGTTGCTTCAGCAGCATACTTTCTTT
The DNA here is from genome assembly GCA_963921515.1 of Calotriton arnoldi. Taxonomy (NCBI): domain Eukaryota; kingdom Metazoa; phylum Chordata; class Amphibia; order Caudata; family Salamandridae; genus Calotriton; species Calotriton arnoldi. The sequence continues at coordinate 4,631,148 of CAWUFW010000322.1, read as the reverse complement.
CATAAGTCCATGCAGTCTATCATGACTGCCGCCACCCTCCACTTGCATGTAGCAGGTAAGCGTGTGGAGCTCCGGTATGTATGAGAGCCGTTGGAGTAGCCAAGGTTATGGAGTGCTTACATCAGTATGCAGCCCACCTTTGTGGGTTACCACAGATAGACAACTGTAGACCTTCCAAGTATCTGCCTCACCCCCTCTTTCTGTCTAACTGTATGTCACTGTTCTGCTTACCCCTCTCTCACTTCCCTGCACAAGCCTTTATAGAGAGGTTGGTGGGTGTCTAGTTTTGAGCAACAAAAACCTCTGTAGCAGGTCGCTGTGCTTTAATCCATCAAGGGACAGATGTACGACCCGTTTTTGCATGCGCAAACATGTCTGCAACCCGTTTGTGCATGCAAAAACCCTACAGGGCCATGTACAAACGCTATTTAGCGAGTCGCAATTTATTTGAGACTCGCTAAATAGCGTTTGTGACTCTCAATTAGGAAGGGGCGTTTCAAGGGCGTCCCTTTGCAATTGCGGTTGCAAAACAGTCGCAATTTACCACCTACTTCAAGTAGGTGGTAATGCAGTCGCAAATGGGAAGGGGTCCCCAGGGGACACCTTCCCCTTTGCAAATGCATGCGAAAATATTTTTTAAGGGCAGGCAGTAGTCACAGGGACCACTGCCTGCCCTTAAAAAATGAAACGAAAACGTTTCATTTTCTTTTTTTTAAATGCATCCCGTTTTCCTTTAAGGAAAACGGGCTGCATTTAAAAAAAAAAAGCTGCTTTATTTAAAAGCAGTCCCAGACATGGTGGTCTGCTGAGCCCAGCAGGCCACCATCCCTGGTAGGGCCAGCCATTCTCAATGGGGTCGCAAAATGCGAGTGCCTCATGAATATTGATGAGCCTCGCATTTTGCGACCCCATTGGGAATTGCTAACAGTGTCTCTGACACTGTTGCACATTTGGAATTGCGACTCGCAAATTACGACTCGCTATTTTTTGCAATTTGCGAGTCACAATTCCAAATGGTCGTACATTTGGCCCAAAGTTCTTAAAGGCTAGCCTAGCCTGTGGTCTAAGAAAAGAAGCACCATTATAAAGACAGAGGTCAACGGAATGACTGCTTCTATAACCTGGAAAAAATACATGTGCTGACTAGACAAGGTGAAATTTCTGCTAGCGTAATTCATGTAATGTCTGGAATTGTGGTTGTTACATAAAATTCCCTAAATTACGCAACCATTTGAAGCAAAATTAAAACACAGGAGTGTGGCAACGTGAACTACTAGAACCCAAGTAGCTGTTCATGGCAGTTGTGTTGTTTTCGCTATTTTTGTAGTGCAAAAAGATTGCATCAGAAATTGATGCAAGTATGCATTTTGTGCTAAAATATAGTGCTAAATGACAGATTTCCATTTTGCTTAATTTTACTGACATTTCACACAATTGCATGAAAGCAAATCACATGTATTTTGCACTTCCATAGTGCTGACTGCCTATCCTCATCAACTGTGCTCAGCACTGACAGAAGAGAGCTTATTCCAGGCCCTTATTGTTTCTAGACTGGACTATGTTAATGTCCTATATTTAGGCCGACCGGAATACCTACTGAATAGATTGCAGGTGGTCCAGAATGCGGCTGCCCGGGCGGTCCTCCTGCTTAAACCTAGAACCCAGATCTCACCTCACCTGAAAGCCTTGCACTGGCTTCCCGTGAGGAAAAGAATTTGCTTTAAGGCCTTGGTTCTGGCCTTTAAGGCACTGCAGGGAACTGGCGCATATTATCTCAGAAGGAGAGTCATACACTACGCCCCCTGCAGAACCTTGAGGTCATCTTCATTGCATCTGGCTGCTGTCCCCAAGATATTCTTCACCCGTACAGGAGGTCGCTCTTTCCAAGTGCAGGTCGCACGGGCCTGGAACCTCCTGCCGGTGACACTCAGACAGTTGACGGACCTACTTACCTTTAGGAAGATGCTTAAAACCTGGCTCTTCCGACACTTACCTTAAGTTTCCCCCACCCTCTAGGGACAGCAGCAGACTAGGTTTGAGGTTCTCCAGCACCGGGACACTCTTTCTGAGTAGCTGTGCGCTTTATAAATACTTCTCATTCATACAACGAGGCTGAGGATTTTCTGGAAGTGATACGCATCCCTTGGTTGCATTTTGAGATGCTGATCACCATCATTGGACCAAAGTAACTTGGAGTATTCTAGTATATTTGTTTCGATGAGAGTGCACAGTGCTGAAGTAAGGTGCACTTGTTATTGAAGCGATAGCTTCACAATTTTAAGTGCTGCACAAATGATGTGTCTGTTTAGTGTCATGGTGCTTCACTTAGCAAGAGAGTAGCATAGATCCAATCAGACTGAAATCTAAACTTAGGGGCTGTGGCAGAGCAACCAAATGCAGATGCCAGTTTGAAGGGCCTAGGTAAAGGGCACAATGGGGTCAATCCTGAAAACAGCCAGCAGTAAGAAATCAATATCTGCTAAGTGTTAGGGTAAAGAGCTTATATAGAAAACAAGCAAACGATCAAAAAAAGAATACAAGTCCTATGTGAAAGAGAAGTATATCTTTTCCAAGAGGCTAACAGATTGGTGTGGTATGTCTCAAGCAGTGTCAGTGTAGACCTTTAGTTCCTTCCTTATTGCAGTTGACAAGACTGAATCCAAGAAAGCATAACTGCAGTCATCAGACACAACACTGATTGTTGACACACCAGGCAACTTAAAACCAAAAAGCACAAATCATAAGAATACAACAATACCTTAGGTCTTGATTTAGAGTCTGACGCATTTGGATGGGCCATCAAAAATCGTTTACCCATCTGTCACCATGGAGGTCCGTCCATCCAATTTAGAGTATAGGGGTTAGAAGGACAAAAGTCTGTCAAACGTCCATCACCTCCTTTGCACCTTCCTTGCTTCTTTGATGCCGGTATACCCTAAACACTACAGTGATGGAAATACACTACTTCATCTGCCAAATTTAAAGTATAATTTCCATCAACAGAAACATGGTGGTTCATCCATCACACCTGTGTTGGAGTAAAATGAGCTTAAGTAGTCAACCCCTGCCCACAACATACTCAAAACCTACTCTAACAACACGTCCCTGTTACTCCAAGGCCTGGGCTTCTATCTGGCAGTGCTGGATGAACAACAACGCGATCCACAACAAACTAGATAGTAAGCTAAACTTTTTTAAATTAATTTTTTAATATAAAGATTTCTATGTTAACCCCCTAACTGCTGGGAATCCCCTGCCCCCAGTACTGTGTCCTTTTTTGGCTATTTGGGGTAGTTCGCACTCAGTGGTGCTCCATAGCTTTTTTCCACATAAGGTATCCATGCTAAAATTGTGTCATTTGTTCCAACATCCTGGGAATTCTAAAGGTATCCAAAGTATGTGGATTCCGCTGAAGGGAACTGAGAAAATAGGCAAAATATAGAAAAATTTGGGAAAAAAGGAAAAAAGTGCTCCGGATAAGTGTGTCTGCCTTTTTCCTAAAAATGGCGTTTACGAACAGTTTGCTGTGCTAAAGTCACAATCTTCCGAGCTTTCAGGAACATGTAGAGCTGAATAAAAAACCTGATTTCTTACCACAGTTTTGGCATTTTTCAAAGAGGTAGCCCATTTTTCCTATTATTTGGGCTCTCAACCTACTTCCAGTTTGTGGTGGAAATTAGTGTGAAATCCATGGGTGATCCAAGAAAGCTATAGATTTCTGAAAAGTAGACAACATTCCAAATTCAGCAAGGGGTCATATGTGTACATTCCTCAGAGTTTTCCCAAAGAAACTAGCTGATGAAATAAAGAAATATTGAAAATGAGTAGGAATAAATGGCAATTTGTGAAAACATTTTCATCTGTAACTTTCTGTCACAATGGCTGATTTACTAATGCGATATACCATTATGTCCGCTAGACCATTCTAGTTGCAGGGATCTTTGGGGTTTGTAGCTTCTATAAGAACCCAAGGGCTCCAAACCAGTTGGGGGCTGCCCACAACTGGTTTGGAGTGTCCCCAAGGGAGGTTTTGCCAATTTCCATAGTCACACTTCTCAGTGGGCACAGGGAGGTCCTGACCAGGAGTAGAAGGGTTCTGCCAGGTTGTTTTTAGGGAAATAGGGCCACTGAGCGAGAGCTTATGGTAAAACACAAAAGAAGTGCTTCAAAAGTAGGTGGGGTCACCTTTTACCCCATTGGCTAAGGATTAGGTGGGAGATTCCACGACCCACCTCCCTGGCACTGGGCATAAATGTGGCATCCCCAGTATTATCCTCAGAACACTTCTGGACCTGTGAAGAGTCAGAAGAAGGACTGTTTTGCTGTCTGAAGAACCTGAAGGAAGACTGGACCTGCTTGCCTCGAAACCAGGACTCAAGAATTGACTTAAGGGTCAGCTGACTGACCTGTTTGAGTTATAGGGGCACAACAAGCTTGCAGAGGCCTTTCCTGCAACTGCCCAGCTGGCCAGTTTCAACTGGACCTTCCCTGACCTTGCTGCTGGCCTCTGCTGGAGTGAGTATTGCCTGAAGTGCTGTTCCTAAGGTCCCAGACTGTTGGCTGGTGTTAATGTGTACTCCTCCAGAAGTTCCTAAAACGTTTTGCCAACTTTCTTCTCTAAGAACTGATGGGGGATCTGCCAAGCCAATCCAACAAAGGTGCATCGCTGCTGGCTCAAGGATTTAGGTTGCTCCCCTACGTTCTTCTTCTTCACAACAAATCCGATCCAGTGGGACTTTGCCGAGCCAGTGTCCGGCCTTGTGGAGCCCTCTTTGGCCACCGTCTAGTGCCTTGCCCCATTGAGGATTTTTGACTTCCATCTCAGATACTAAGGGCCTGATTACAACTTTTGCGGTGTGGGAGCAGGGCGGCACGCCACCACCCCACTCCCGTACTGCCAAACTCGACTTCCAGCTGCCCACCAGATTACGAGTTTCCTCGTTGTCTGGCGGGCAGTCCTTTGGTACTGCCACGGCGGTGCCTTTGAAAAAGGCACCGCAATTGGAATGCCAAAGCCCTTTCCTGCAGGGCATGGACTGTGCAGTCCATACCGTGCAGGAAAAGGATGCATGCACACACGGGGGCACACCATGTGCCTTCCTGAATGCACCCAAGGGCCCAGAGGCAACAGGGGGGCCTGTAGGGCCCCCTTTGTTTCCTCACCACCAGAATTTAATGGCGGGAACACTGCCATGAAATCCTGGCAGTGAGGAAAACTCTTAATATGCTTGGCGGTGCCACAGTGGCACCTCCAGCATATTGCATGCGTCTGACCACTGTGCCGCCGCCAGGGAACGTGGTCCTTGACCGCCACTGCACCTCCACCACAGGTTCGAACTCATAATCAGGCCCTAAATCTGAAAGTAAAACTTTTTACCAGGACGAACCTGGACCCTGTATCCGACCCACATTCCATTATGGTCAGCCTTAAACCATACCCTGGTGAAGCGCAACCAGATGACTGTGGTTGGCGCATAACGCTTTTCGGCTCTTTTTTGAACCTTCAACTTTAAAAATGTATAACTTTATTTTTAGTTGTTGGATTTTTGTTGTTTTGGTGTCATTTTATTTATTAAAATTTACTTTATTTTTTTCTAAATTGGTTTGGGATTTTTCTTGTGTTGGGTTTTTACTTTATTACTGTTTGGATACTGCATAAAAACTTTGCAGATTGCTTCTAAGTTAAGCCTGACTGCTTTTGTGCCAGGCTACCAGAGGGTTAAGCATAGGTTTATTTGGTTACATTTGTGATTCACCCTGACAAAGTTTGTGATTATTATTTGCGGTGGGTTCTCCCACCCCTCTACCAATACTCCAATTTCTTACATAGTCTCTATTGAAAATGAAAACATTTTGGATGGACTATCTGAAAACATTACATTCATTTCCCATAATGATACCTTTGGAAGTTATATTCATGCATAGTTCCAAATGTCAAAACGACATTTACTAAATATGCTGATAATTGTTAAAATGAAGGAATTGGGAGAGAGCCAAATTGATAATATGTCATTCAGAAATCGTATGACTAAAGGTATCTTTTTTAATATACCTGAAAAGCAGTGGCGGCTCGCACAGGGAGTGCTACGGGGCGGTGAGGCGGGGGAGGGGCATGGTGGGGGGGTAGTGGACTCCGACATACGGCGGAACGGAGTAAAGTAAGTAAATAAATAAATAAAACAATTTACCTTGCGCGTTCTGCATCGCCGAGTTGGCGACGCAGCGCGCGCAAGTTAATTGTTTTATTTATTTATTTACTTATTGTACTCCTTTCCGCCGTATGTCGGAGTCCACTACCCCCCCCCTGCCCCGCCCCACCGCCCCAAAGCACTCCCTGTGCGAGCTGTCACTGCTGAAAAGGAGACAAGGTCATTGTCTGACAACGTCATTATGTTTAAGGACAATTCAGTTCACTAGGAAAGCTGAATTTTATGGCAAGGCCGGGAGGCCAATATTATGTCTTAATCTTTTATTGCCTCATACACAGCAGAAACAAGAAACATAGAATTAGAATACTCTCAATACTCTAGAACATTAGAACATGCATATATACTCAGAACACGCAGCCATCTTCCTTCTTTTGTTGCTGCTCATACACAGATAAGTACATTCTTCTGTTCTTAATAGTGTATGAGAGAGTTGAAAGGTTTAATTGGTGAAAGAAAGGAGTTTCTTGGTTTCAAGGTTCAGTTTGTATTTGGGCTGGAGTTTGTGATAGGGAAGGGTTAAGTATTTAAGGGATTTGGATTATTTAGTTATTTGATTAACATGGTAAGATTAGGATACATTTTTAAATTTCGTTACACAGTGAAGTTTATGTTTTCTGACTGTTATCTGTGTCAGTCGGGCATCAGTGAGTGAGGATGGTTGTATGAGGTTGATCGGCGGTTTATATAACAGTTTAAATGAGGTGCTTATGGGTTGTCTGACCGCGCGTGTTTGCGCATCCCGGCGCGTGTCTACCGCGCGAGGCACAGGAGTCGCAGAACGAGCAGTGCACGCGCTGCAAGCTGGAGTGTGACAGAGTTTGTGAGTCGAGAAGGACATGTGAAATGGCATTTCGGAGCTGCCGTACGCATTCACTGACGTACGGCAGCCATTTTGGAAAATTGGGATGAGTGGTAAGTAATAGGCGAGATTGGGGTGGACATATTTTGGGATAGTTGCGAACGCATATGAAGGAATTTTAGGTTGTTGACATTTATGGTGTCAGTCAACTGTTAATCAAATGTGAGGTATTTGTTGAGGAATTTTTTTGATAGGAAAATTGAGTTTTTTAGGATAGATACAGATTAGAAGGTGTATTGTTTACTAATAAGATTGATAACATGGAGCAAAATGAAGGATCAGGTGTTGAGGATAGAATGAAACCGTATATGGAAAAAATGTTTGGTGAGTTGCCCATGTCAATGGATAAAAAGATAGAAAGAAGTGTAGAAAAAAAATGAAAGAACAGGAAACTAAGAAGAGGTCTCTTGAAGAAGAAAAGTTCTGGTCTACAGAGGAGATAGAGTAGTGGCCAGTGGTTCACGGCCAGATGGTTTGAAGAAGACACAGACAAAGAAGCATGGGAATGAGAGATAGTAAGGGGTCTGGACGTAAGGTTCAGGAAGAGGGACAAGCTATAAAGGCTAAGGGGGATGCTATAAAGGCGAAAAAGAGAAGCCACAGTGTGGTGGCAAGTGATAATTCATCTACGAGTGGGGATGCGGAGCTTACATGCTCATCAAGTTTTGAGGACTCTGATGTTGAGGAGAGAGTACATAAGAAGCGGAGGTTGGATGATAAAAAAGTTGAACTAGAATTGAGGGATTTTGTGGATCTCCTTGGAGAAGAGATGTTTGATCCTCTGTTGATCCAACATCCATTGTCACCACAGTGGGTGCCTGCTGGGCACGTGGCAAGATATGTTAGTTATTGAACTGTTTAATAAAATTTACAGGAATAAATTCCAAAGGCATAGGCCTCATAATCAGAACTCCGAAAATAATAATTTGGTATATTTATCTCTGTAGTGGCTTACAAAGAAGAGACTGCACCCAAGGGGCTAAAAAACAAATGTAAGTGGTTGATTTCAGTTGGAGCTATAGAAGTGTTATCTCTCTTACCACACATTTTTAACTATTTTATGAGAGATTCAGCTTCCCAAATAGGACTTGTCGAATATATCCACCATCCTCCTTCCCTGACCTGCAGTGGTCTCCTACAGATCATGGGGTGTGTGGATTCTCCCCTTAATTGTTCATTCATTGAAAACTAGATAAAAAAATCTTCAAATATAAGTAAATAAAAAAGCCATCGAATTACGTGTTTAGTAAGTTATGTGTTAACTGAGATTATATTACCTAACAATTACACCAAGATTGTTTTTTGTTTGGGGGGGAGTGTCTAAGATGGTGGCGTGCTTGGATGAGCTGCAGGAAGTCCCGATCTGCAATACCCTAACACCAATATTCTGTACCCCAAGCGCTCCCCCTCGAACATTCACTGGGGCGGACTGGGGTGTCTGGACCCATGAGGAACTGGTATCCACTCAAGAGAGGTCCCCTCGCTACACTGCTGAGATCTCGCTAGCTGCAGCTGCCTAGGTACCATCAGCGCACTCCCGGAGCTGCGGTGAGGAGGAGGAAACAGAGCTGGAGATAGGGCGGCAACATTTTCCCACATCAGGCATTCCAACAGAGCCTGCACCATGGCGGAGATGGAGTAAGGTGAAAGCATCATCAACGGGAAGGCCAGCCCACAGCACCTACCCAGGATATCACACTACTCTGGCACTGGTAACGAGATGAGGCCTGAGGTGAATCAGGTGTATCAGCCTCACCTACCCACATGTTTTGGACACTCTATTAGCATTGAGGCTGCTGTGACACGAAGTCCGCCATGTCAAGGGTGCAGGAGCCCTCATGTGGAGCCTGGGAGGACCAGACAGAGATGGCAGAGATAGAGTTAAAGGCTACACACGGCACCCGAACAAAGCAACCCCCTTTCGTATATCAATATTACTATTAATAACCCACCTATAGGCCAGGTGGCCATGCCGGTGAGTGGGTCCCGCTGAGTGAAGATCACTGTGGTCCTGTGAGAGGAGATGCTCTGTAGTCCGCACTGGCCTTGTCCTCTCTTCCCCTGCCCTGCCCCTGTGAAGACACGGACAACTACCGTGATGCTCAAATCAGGGCCTGGGGAACCCGCCTACTTGTTATCGCTGCAGCTAGCGGGGGCAAAACAGACATCTCCCCCCCTCAGACTGCTCAAGGGGCAATATTGAGACCAAAGGGACCCCAACCTGTGTTCCCCTCAGGACTCCGTGAGGGGACTGGGGAACATGACACCTGCCACCACAGTGGAAAATTCCTTACAGGAACACACAGCCAGATTCGACGTCCTTCTCCAGGTGGTACAAGACCTGCAAGGAAGCCTAGAGCCCAAATTAAATGCCCTGGCACTAGATGTGGGTCTGCTCCATGCAGACCACAGGAAACTGAAAGACCAGCTAGACTCCACACAGTCGACTGTGGCGACGCTCCAACCCACAGTAAGGGAAATGGGCTCTACAATCTGCAGCTACAAGAAGAAGTACAGTTCCTACAATGTAAAGGAGACAATGCTGAAAAGCGCTCCTGCTGCAACAAAATATGGATAGTGGGCCTCCCAGAGTGCAAGGAGGGGCCCAGCATGGACTTACTCTTTGAAGAAGGTTGGTCACCACCGTTCTGGAAGGCAAATCCTCAACTTTCTTCTCTATTGAAAGGGCACATAGAGTTCCTGGCAGATCACCGCCACTGGGCTCCGCACCCTGGCCGGTGGTGTGCCAATTGTTCAATTATAGAGACAGAGATCACATTTTACAGGCAGCTGGAGCATGGGGCCCCTGGACAATCAATAACAGCCTCATCAATATTTTTGCAGAATACACCACGAGGTGCAAAAACAACATGGATCCTTCCTGACATTCAAGGTCCATTTCCGACAACTGAATCTCCGATATGCTTTAATATACCCAGCAAAGATGAAAATGATATTTGAAGGAACAATGAGATTCTTTGTAATTCCACAAGAAGCTTGGGAGTAACTGGAGGTGAAAGGGATTTCTGAACCCCCCTCACCACCCAAAGGACAGATGACAGATGGACTGTGAAATGCCTCACACGCTGGTAGAATAGGACATGGTTGAGTCACCCCACAAAAGAACAGGCAGCCAGCAAACGAGCCATAGGAGTGGCAGAGCTGAGACTCCACGCTGGCTCCACTGGTGGATCTGGTTCCCCAACCTCTGAACTTAATATAGACCTAGAGAATGAATTATTGTCAGATATTGCATTGGAACTGCAGGGGGGACCAGGCGTCACGCCAATGACTGTCTCCAAATGAAAATAAGGCCCCTGGAGCCAAGACATTAAGACAGGGGTAATCAGACTGTAATCCAAATAGAACGACCTGTTTACTAAGATAAATGACTGTGGAATATCTCACAAAATATCTAAAGTGCTAATAAGTTGTAGTAGAGCCTTGTGATTCAAAGAGGAAAATAATACACCTCAACACCATTTATATCAAAAAGCTATTTCAATTTATTCAAAATATTATTCACTTACGTATATGTGTAGAAAAAAAACCCAGATAGAACAAATTTTAGTAGTGTCCCTTGGGATCACTCCAATGATTGCCAACACCCTCATATGAGGGCAGCTAATGATGCAGGTTTGAGGGAGGGGAGGGCCACATGCCATGCCCTGTGCTTGAGGAGGCTCGCAGCTCATGCAATGGTGGGGGGGTTCAGATGTCTTACAGATTACTTACACAGAGGGCTAGGCACCCCCATGGATGGCCACACTGGGGCGAATATTCACAGACGGAAAACATTTCATTGGTGGCTGCTAATCCGCTGGCTGGGTAGCCTGGGAGGGCAGTTGGGACTTTGTTAATTTATAAATTGTTGTTTTTTCATGGTTGATGGGTCAGCACACTATGGAAACATGAACGAGTTTCGTGGGAGGACAAGTGGCACCACGGCAGGCCCTGAAAGAGAGAGTGGTTGAATGTTTGAAACTCAATGGTTGTGTGTATACTTTGGGTGTGTGCTGGTTTAAATTTGCCACAATTACTTATCCTGCTTTTTGTTTCCTCCTTTCTTTACAGCTTAGGAACAGGGGTCTTCCCCTCACTCTCTCCTATGGGGCTTAGAATTTTCTTCCCCGTGGTAAGAGTTCTGGATAAATTTAGAGTGTGCACAAATTCACACGTGTCACACTCTTAGCCACTGACGTAATGTTGTGCATGTGGTTCTTAAGAATACGTTGTTCTGAAATGACCTAGGTTTGTCTGCATTTTTCTATTTTCAGGCGTAAAGGAGCCACAAGACGAATATATTGTGTGGACAGTGATAATTATCACGCCACGAAGTGGTACTTACTCTTTGCAGTAGGGTAAGAACGGAGCCCCTTTTATATTAGGGTCCTGATGAATGCCATGGACCCAACCGGGCCACAAGGCAGAAACATGTTGACCATCACTTATATAACGGTGTAAGGACATTTTTTCCATAACACACCGTCCACTTGTTTTTAATACCTTATGGCCGCCACTCACATTAAAATTTAATAGGCAACCATAATGGCTTTTAAATCACTCACTCATTCTCTTCACGGGCCCCCAATTAGCTTAGAAGTGCATCCCTGTCGTCAGGTGTATGCCCGCTCTCCATCAAACCAAGTTTTTGGAGGGCGAGGACTGGCCAATGATGAAGCATGACACCAGGTGGTGTGTGAGACCAGTCCGTAACTTTTAGTGAGATGTCTCCACTTTCTTAAGAAAGCACTGTAAAAAAACCTTGGTCACTAAACTGGGAGCGGCTCGTATGTGGTAAACATTTGATATTGGAGGCTGCCTGCTCCTGGTGCCCTATGCCTCTAGTTCCCTCCCCTAGGCTTTCCTGGGGATAGTGTGCTTCATCCTGAAATTATCACCCCAGGTAACACTATTTGGCACTAGTGCATTAAATAATATCGATAAGTACAACTGCCTTGCTTGGAATGTTTAGGGTATGGTGTCATACATTAAATGGTATTGTATCCACTCCCACTTTAAACATAGGTATATACATTTTGCCTGCCTCTAGGAAACTCACCTCCTTACACAAGAGCTTGTAAAACTCAATAAGAGAAGACGAGGAACAGTTGTGGGCACTTCCTACTCAAAGTACTCTAAGGGGGCCTTGATTTGGGTAGCACCCAGGGTACCCTTCACACTTAGTCATTCATTAGTAGATCAAGAGGGCAGATATGTTGTGGTAGAAGGTACATTTAATGGCGGTCCACAATAGCTGGTAGCGCTTTATGCCCCAAATATGGGAAGGTGACTTTCCTGGAGTGTCTGACTCAAGCTTTGCTCCGTCACACCACAGCAAACTGTCTATGGGGAGACTACTTCAACGGATTGCCTGACACTGTGCTCGACTCCTCCCATAGGGAAACTTACGCAATGGCAACCTCCAGATCCTTATGTAAATGGGCCACCAATACCCAGGTAGTTGAGCAAAGGCAGGCGTACCACCCAGAGAATAGAGCCTTTTTTCTACTCAGGCTTAAACACACTATACACCAGGATTAACTTATTTTACTGTAATGTGGAGGTGGAACAGAGGGTGACTGATGTGGTGACGTAAAGTCCCTAAGGTCTGACTTCATCTTATGTAGGCCTTGACTCCATCTTAGTTCATGGAGACCGCCATCTTCCTGAACCTAGACAATAGAAGCTGCCATATTCCCTGATTTATGCAGAATCATTGTCATGTCTGCCTTTAAACACAGATGTCGCCAGACCTTATCTTTCTAGGAACTGTGATAGTGTCAAGTTACAATATCTAATGTGACATTTGTCCTCCTAACCATGTCATCGTTAAATAAGAACACATACACATATATAACCAAAATAATGTATTCTGAATTGGTATCTTTTTGCCGTATATGTTCATAAGGAAACGTCTAGGACGCATACCTTGATGAACATAATCTATGCCAGACATTCCTAAACTCAGGTCAGAAATTTTTCTACAGTTTGATTTTAGGCTCACTTTGTAATATACAGTCATCACCAATTTTGTATTCATATATATATATATATATATATTTATATATTTATATATATGAACACAAACAACCAACAAACAACCAACTTCCACAGAGTGATCCATGGAAGAAGACACGGACTCGAGGCAGGTAAGATACGGCATCTGTTTTATTTGATCAGATCCGCCTCAATCCCAAAGTTAAAAAAGAGACGCGTTTCGGCTTGCTAGAAGCCTTTGTCAATATATATATATATATATATATATATATATATATATATATATATATATGCACAATTAGTTATAAAAATATTCATTACATGTTTACAATCAGAAAATCATCTTAGACATATACTCAAATTTAATACAGATAAAAACTAATTATATTCTTAAATATAAGCCAACCCTAAAATCACTACTAGAAAGTACATTGAGACTCATATTTCTCCATCAATAATTACTATTTGTAACATGAACTGAAACGGAGCCAGTCCAACACGTGTTTCGCGGCACCCTGCCACTTATTCAGGGCTCTTGCTAATCCGTTGGCCTCGCATCATTCTGCAGCAAAATTCCAGATGAGGGCAAATTATAAGACTTATATAACTATACCCTAAAAATAATGTCATTTTAATACATTTCGTATATCTACATGATTAAAAACCATGAAAGGAATACCAATACCTGAAAACATACCCCCCAAAAAAGTCACCACACATAAAATACAAGTACCCTCTACATATCATTTGCTTACGATCATTGCATATCATGTGAGCCTCTTTAAACATACATTTACATTCCATGAATACTTTGGAATATAATATAATTCTGGAAACAAAGACTTCATGTATCCACGTTGATCAGAATGTTTACTACTTTTTGAACCAAAAACTAATAAGAATTCACACATATATATCCTTAAAAATTAAACTCATACTTACATGCATATCTCAATAAAATAATCCATAAATGTTGAGTCACTCCACATCCGACAAGAGAACCACCTTACAAAATTTGGTATGTAAGGTGGTTCTGCTGTTCCAGACACGAAGTCTTCATTTCTGCCTTTCAGGCACTTATTTAGACACAGTCACTAACACACTCACATTCAAATACATTTTCCTGTCCTCCGTCGCACCTGTTCACTCTCCTTATGGATTCTTTTTCGATTGTAATAAAGTAGGATTTCTTTACAAGCTGAAAATACTTCCTGGAGCAGACACTATCCTTGAAACTTCAGTTATCCAACCCCCTCACTAAAATTACTCGTTCAGAAAAGTCCACACTGCCAGGCTTTCTGTCATAAAAGGTGGCATTTGCCCTTGTGGTCCAAAAATCCAAATTCTAGCATGGCAAAATGTCTTGCGGATCAAGCCTGGAAAATCTGATGAGAATATGTTTCAGAGAAATTCTGTATGTAGTAAAATACTTTAATTACAACAGCTTTTTGTTTCTTTTACTTATTTACGAGTTGTAAAAATATGTTTTATATGGATCAAGCTGTGGCAGCCAGGCCTCCTAGTACTTTGCAGAGGGCGATCAGAGGATAGGATGTACTTTAGAATAATACTGTCACTGGCCTCGAACATGGCGTGGATAAAAAAATTAGGGCACATGAGACTGCTTTTTTTTAATCTTTTGTGCAGTAATAACTATTTAAATCACAGCCCTAATTGGCTATAATGATCCCTTCAGAGTTTTGAAAAGCACCCCTTTCTTTCGGAAGTAACGGAAAGAAAAGAAATTACAAAATTATGTTTTCTTTCATGCGCGAATACTTTACCTTTTGTAAATTTACACGACTCCTCAGGTAATTTGTAAATGTGTTAAAAGTGATGCGGCTCAGGTCAGGTAAATCGTGCACGCCTTCGTTCTGGTGTGTTTTTCCATTGAAAATTAAGAAAATTGGTATTCAAAGTTGCCGGTTGTTTCTCTGAAAATTCAAACTCTTGAAATCTAAATCAACTTGCTGTATTCCCCCTCACAGATTTCCTTCTCATATTCAGTTAAACACTCCAGGACATCGGGAGCCCAGCACTGTAAAATGGCGGGATACCAGGGCGTGACTAATGCAAGGTGACAGCTCTGTTTGAATATGCCTGCCCGTTGTTCACAAATAGTCTAATGAAACATTTGTTTACCTCTTAACAACTGATCCTTGTTCAAAGGATAAAGGCTGTCTCTTGGTTCACATTAAAGCAGATTATGCTCTTCATGGTGCCTATATGTTTATGAAAAGGACAGCAGCTCTTGAGATTGGCCAGGCGCTCTTGTCTTCCCTTCCCCCTTCGTTCTTTTTTTATTCCTATAGGAAATGTACTGCTGCCTTCAGGAGAACCATACCAGCTGCAAATCCCAGCACACAGAAAAGAACACGCAGAAGGTTAATACAGACCAGAAAGGAGTTTAAAACGGTAGCCTTCTAACCAACAGTGCAAAGTATCTAGTACTAAATGCAATGCATCTTAACTATCCCCATGTGCTTCACTGCATGTGTGTGAACAGAACTATTGGTGACGGGAGTATATATTTATTGTGCTAATCACATACAAAAAGTCATACAAATCTTCAAAGATATCCTAACTGCAGGAGCATTTTCTGGCACTATCAGTCTCTCTTGTGAATAATGTCTCGCTTGCTTCTTCTCTAAGTCAATCTCTAATTGGCTGTTAAGACACGCTCGTTTATTGGACATGAACTATCTCCATGCAGAGCTGTTCGGAGATCCCTTCCAGTGAGCTCGTTTAGTTTCAAGATACAGAAATGTGCAGTTCTCACATATGTGCACAAAGCCCTGGAGGCCTGGACTCTCGATGGCTCAGTTATTTTTGGTAGTTATAGATTGGATTTTTCTCTTGCACGAAATATTATTCGCCTAGAGACAGATGTCCGCAGAGGCCTTTCTTTGGATAGGGTAGTGAGCACTGGCTTCTCTTTTCTCGTTTGTCAGCGCTGAAGAGGTCTGCGACCGCTTATGAAGCATTCCCTGGCACAGGCACCGTTTACACTACATATTCTTGAAAGCTCCTCGCCCTGACCTCCCCTGTACCTCAGCTGCCATTTCTGATGTACAGCAAAGAGGGTCCGGGACACAATTCTATCCCACGAAACACCGCCTGAAAAAAATTGCATCAACGCAGTATATGTCGGTGGTGAAAGTGTGAATACGTAGTCAAAATAACAACGAGGACGTTTGTTATTAAAAAAAATTAAAAAAAACTAAACATCACAGACCGACTTAAGGTAAGGAACAAAATAGCACTTCCTTACAGTATGTCGTTTGGCGCTAAATACCCTATTGATCAGTGCTAGCACTAGCCACGGATATTACTTAATCGAGCCCATAACTTTATGGAGGGACTCGCATCGCCTATGTGTATAGCGAACAGATACGATCAATGACGACACAGAACCTTCGAGTTCCCGACATCTTCAGAGTTAGTACAAGAGAGGAGAAGGGAATGACTAACGTCGTAGGATGACTGACAATAGTGAATGGGAGAAACAACCATTAGCTGCATACATTTTACTACAAGCCCATGCTGAGAGTGGTTTAAAATATTGGCAGCAACATAATAAGTTTAGGTTTTCAAAGATTAAAACAGGCAAAAAGGCATTGTGAGCTATTTAATGCTGGTAAAATTGTTTTTGTGTTAGAAAAGAATGTACATTATCCGGGATCTCACTCTGTCAGGAAGAAACAACTATCATGTCCTTGACTGATCTTCGCCTACGAAAAGAAATACCATTGACAAATGCTTACATCTCCGCGTCCGGTTAAAACCCCCTAAGATCTGATGGCAGCATTTGTTCTGTTGTATTTGCTGGTAAGAAACATCCAGTAGGATGTTTCAAGGAACATTCTCTAAGTGGTGGTGTCTTTGACATTATAAAAGGGTATGATTTGGGTATTTAAATGATAGGGTCAACCATTTTTTAATCAGTCTTTTATGGAATTGCGAACAGAATTAGATCTCCATGTAAGGCGTTCCTTCTCAGTAAGCAATGGGGGCAGCGTGCATGAGGCGTGAGTATTTGGAAGTATCTAGTCCTGGCTGTTTTACATCGCTTGTTGACTTCATTGCTCCGTCTGTCATTCAGGGACGTCTGCTATAATCCTGTTCTGCTAATTGTAGGGGTTTTGTATCCCAGCTAGTTATCTAACTAGCTCCCCCTCTCACCTTTTGTTGTGTAGGCATGGCTGAGTTCTCTGCTTACGCCTATTTGGAATGCTCCTCTGCTATTGTGTTACCTGTGGTGCATCATTGGGCTTCCACATCATGGCTATTTGTCTTTTGGTCAATATCAGAGTTAAATCACTGAATCCGCACTTTTTTTTTGTTTGGTTTATGAGTCCCAACAGACATGCACTAGGGATGCCTGCTCAAGTATTGGCCATCAGTAGTTCTAGCGCCTGGACTATTTCAGACCATTATTGTGCTATAGTTGTACATGACCACAGCATTTGCAGTAAGTCTGCGTCTTCTGAGCGACACCCCGGACATGTGTCTAGTATTGCTAGAAATATTTTGTGCAGCCAACGGCGCATTAAGTGTGGTGTATGATCTTGAATTAGATTAACTTGAATGTAGCATTTCTAGACACTGATTTTGCATCTTCTAATATCACTACAGTCCGTGTCCGTTAAGCTTTTGCCTAGATCTGTCCTCACCTAGATCCTCTGCAAAAGTTTCACACAGTGGGGTCGATTCCGATTCGGGCCGGAAAAAGCACTGACCGACTCGGATCCGGAAATAATACAGACCGACACGTACCCGTGGCGCCCGACACGCCAAGTACGATGCAAGGCGTGAAAACTCCGACCGACACGTACCGAAACCAAGTCGACCGACCGAGCCGCACGGAAAACAGCAATCCGGCCGGAAAAACACGCGAATCGAACCGACCGACACGCACCCGGAACAAATCCGACCGAAACGTACACGCGAACTCCAAACAGCAAAGTACGATGCAAGGCGCGAAAACCACGAGCGAGTCCGACGGAGGACAAGCCGTACGACCGACACGCATACAAAACCGAGCCGAAGCAACACAAAACACCGCGACCGACGCGTACGCAGCATAGAAAACTGCACAAACACAGCGCAAACGAAACGGAGAACACCGTACGAGACAAATGCAGGGTCCGACTCGGTCACAAGAACGTTTCCAACATACACAAACAGCACAAAGGAAAAAACACCCAAAAAAAGGCCAAACAAGCAATTACCAAGCCAATAAATACTGGGTGGGGTGGGGACAGAGAACAAAGACACACCCACAACTCCACCTATATAAAGGACACAAATCACAACCATGAGCCTTTGCAAATGCCATTCCACTGCCAGCACCCAAGAGAAAGCAACCACACACCCACAGCTCATCCCTCACACAAGCCACACACCATCAGCACACCAACAAATAGCTACCTCACATACACCCAGCAAAACACACACTCACACACCCTCACCTGCACACCAACACACACATCACTCACCATCACCACCCATCACCATGCCCCCAAGAAGAATCCCAAGTTCCTAGATAGTGAATTGGAAGTCATGGTAGACGAGATCCTCAGGGTAGAGCCACAGCTGTTTGGCACACTGGTCCAACAGACCCCCATCTCCCAGAAAACCAAGATGTGGGAGAGGATCATCAACAGGGTGAACGCACAATCACCATGTCGGCGCACAAAGACCGACATCCAGAACAGGTGGTATGACGTGCGCAGGAGGGTACGGGACCTGCTGAAGAAAGACTACATCAACAGCCAACACACCGGCAGTGGCCCTCCTGCCAAGCCAATATACCTCAGGCCCTGGGAGGAGAAGGTGCGGGCCATCCTTCCGCCAGTGAGCGTATATGGACTAGAGGACATCCCAGAGTCTGGTGAGTACACAACAAATGTACACAATATTCTGCCACAATACACACACACATCACTGTCAAGGGGAGAGTCAAATCATGCACTCATAGCAATTACACAGCAACCAGAACAGAATCATCCCAAAATGTGTATGTCAGTCAGATAAACACAACACATGCCATCAAAAAAGTCACATCCAACTGTGCCAACACATGTACAAACACAACTACAACTACAGCTAGGCAGTGGCACAAATAGAACTAACAAACACATCCACACATGTAGCCACCACAACAACACCAACACACAGTGAAGACCACTCAAAGGAAGGAATCCTGTGTATGCTGGCCAAGTCAGTGTAGCCAATAGCATCATGGGAGTCGCAGTCACACATATTGCCCCCCCACAACTGTCCCATCAACACCACCCTGAACCATGCTCACATCACAGGAAGTGGAGAAGGACTCACAAGATGGCTGACACTGGCTACTGCTGTGGGGAGCACAAGGCCCTGCTGGCAAATGTGCACCAACAAACAGCAGGACACCACTGAATGACATCCTGAGAGACAACTTACACTCCCTGCAATGTAAGCACGTTCCATGGTGGGATATCTGGCTAGCTGGGTGGGAAGGGGGACTTGCAGCACAGACCATAGTCACAAGCACCTCCCCTCACACACCCCCCAACACAAACTCCACAGAACCCACCTGGTAGAATGCAATGCCCACCATCCTAACACAAGATCCCACAAAGAACCACCACCCTGGGTTATGTTGTGTGAAGCACAGGGACACTCTTGGGACTTTTAGCCAAACAACTGCCAGGACAACACTCCCAGCCATCCTGTCAGCACAGCCAGCCCACCCCACAGGGAAGCAGAGTCAAAAGGAAGGAAGCATGGGCATGCTGGGAAGGGGGTGGAGGCAATAGCATGATGGGAGTCGTAGTCACTGATATTGGTCACCCCCACAACTGTCCCATCAACACCACCCTGAACCATGCTCACATCACAGGAAGTGGAGAAGGACTCACAAGATGGCTGACACTGGCTACTGCTGTGGGGAGCACAAGGCCCTGCTGGCAACTGTGCACCAACAAACAGCAGGACACCACTGAATGACATCCTGAGAGACAACTTACACTCCCTGCAATGTAAGCACGTTCCATGGTGGGATATCTGGCTAGCTGGGTGGGTGGGAAGGAGGACTTGCAGCACTGACCATTGTCACAAGCACCTCCCCTCACACACCCCCCAACACAAACTCCACAGAACCCACCTGGTAGAATGCAATGCCCCCCATCCTAACACAAGATCCCACAAAGAACCACCACCCTGGGTTATGTTGTGTGAAGCACAGGGACACTCTTGGGACCTCTAGCCAAACAACTGCCAGGACAACACTCCCAGCCATCCTGTCAGCACAGCCAGCCCACCCCACAGGGAAGCAGAGTCAAAAGGAAGGAAGCATGGGCATGCTGGGAAGGGGGAGGAGGCAAGAGCATGATGGGAGTCGTAGTCACTGATATTGGTCACCCCCACAACTGTCCCATCAACACCACCCTGAACCATGCTCACATCACAGGAAGTGGAGAAGGACTCACAAGATGGCTGACACTGGCTACTGCTGTGGGGAGCACAAGGCCCTGCTGGCAACTGTGCACCAACAAACAGCAGGACACCACTGAATGACATCCTGAGAGACAACTTACACTCCCTGCAATGCAAGCACGTTCCATGGTGGGATATCTGGCTAGATGGGTGGGAAGGGGGACTTGCAGCACTGACCATAGTCACAAGCACCTCCCCTCACACACCCCCAACACAAACTCCACAGAACCCACCTGGTAGAATGCAATGCCCCCATCCTAACACAAGATCCCACAAAGAACCACCACCCTGGGTTATGTTGTGTGAAGCACAGGGACACTCTTGGGACCTCTAGCCAAACAACTGCCAGGACAACACTCCCAGCCATCCTGTCAGCACAGCCAGCCCACCCCACAGGGAAGCAGAGTCAAAAGGAAGGAAGCATGGGCATGCTGGGAAGGGGGAGGAGGCAAGAGCATGATGGGAGTCGTAGTCACAGCTCTACATCCCCCACCACATGGCCCAGCAAGCTCACACTCACGCATGCACATCCCACAGAGAGTGGAAAGGCCCATCAAAGATGTCTGACACTGTTCCTGTGTCGTGGGGAGCACAAGGGCATGCTGGGTACTGCACACCAACCAACAGCAGGACACCACTGTCAGCCATCTTGCCATTCCTCTCACACCCACACACACTGAACTCCCCACAAAACCAAGTAAGTATGGGAATGCTGGCAAGTGGGGTGGAGGCAATAGCATGATGGGAGTCGTAGTCACAGACATAGCTCACCCCCACAACTGTCCCATCAACACCACCCTGAACCATGCTCACATCACAGGAAGTGGAGAAGGACTCACAAGATGGCTGACACTGGCTACTGCTGTGGGGAGCACAAGGCCCTGCTGGCAACTATGCACCCTCAAACCACAGGACACCACTGAATGACATCCTGAGAGACAACTTACACTCCCTGCAATGCAAGCACGTTCCATGGTGGGATATCTGGCTAGCTGGGTGGGAAGGGGGACTTGCAGCACTGACCATAGTCACAAGCACCTCCCCTCACACACCCCCAACACAAACTCCACAGAACCCACCTGGTAGAATGCAATGCCCCCATCCTAACACAAGATCCCACAAAGAACCACCACCCTGGGTTATGTTGTGTGAAGCACAGGGACACTCTTGGGACCTCTAGCCAAACAACTGCCAGGACAACACTCCCAGCCATCCTGTCAGCACAGCCAGCCCACCCCACAGGGAAGCAGAGTCAAAAGGAAGGAAGCATGGGCATGCTGGGAAGGGGGGAGGAGGCAAGAGCGACCCTTGACCTTGCCAGGTAGGTCGCTCCCCCACCACACAGATCCGCCTGTGCTGGCCGCCCGCTGCTGCTGGTAAGATCGCCCTTCCGTTTGTGGCCTCGGTGCCCGTATTGCTTGCTTGTCTCCCCTTTTCCCTTTTGTGCCCCCGCTGCCCCCATTTGAATTGTGCCCGTATTTGTATCCACTTTCTCTCCACTTTTCCTTCTGTACCCCTCGCTGCCCCATTTCGAATTGTGCCCGTATTTGTGTCCGCTTTCTCTCCACTTTTCCTTCTGTACCCCTCGCTGCCCCATTTTGAATTGTGCCCGTATTTGTGTCCGCTTTCTCTCCACTTTTCCTTCTGTACCCCTCGCTGCCCCATTTTGAATTGTGCCCGTATTTGTGTCTGCTTTCTCTCCACTTTTCCTTCTGTACCCCTCGCTGCCCCATTTTGAATTGTGCCCGTATTTGTGTCCGCTTTCTCTCCACTTTTCCTTCTGTACCCCTTGCTGCCCCATTTTGAATTGTGCCCGTATTTGTGTCCGCTTTCTCTCCACTTTTCCTTCTGTACCCCTCGCTGCCCCATTTTGAATTGTGCCCGTATTTGTGTCCGCTTTCTCTCCACTTTTCCTTCTGTACCCCTCGCTGCCTCTCGCCATTCCCGCCGCTGCGTCCCTGCGGCCCCGCCCCTGACTGCCCATTCGCTGCCCCTGCCTCCCGCCTCCCAGCTGCTCCTCCCTCCCACCTCCCCATAAATGGCGGCCGCTGCGCGGTGAGGTGAGCGACCCTTGACCTTGCCAGGTGGGTCGCTCCCCCACCACACAGATCCGCCTGTGCTGGCCGCCCGCTGCTGCTGCTGGTAAGATCGCCCTTCCGTTTGTGGCCTCGGTGCCCGTATTGCTTGCTTGTCTCCCCTTTTCCCTTTTGTGCCCCCGCTGCCCCCATTTGAATTGTGCCCGTATTTGTATCCACTTTCTCTCCACTTTTCCTTCTGTACCCCTCGCTGCCCCATTTTGAATTGTGCCCGTATTTGTGTCCGCTTTCTCTCCACTTTTCCTTCTGTACCCCTCGCTGCCCCATTTTGAATTGTGCCCGTATTTGTGTCCGCTTTCTCTCCACTTTTCCTTCTGTACCCCTCGCTGCCCCATTTTGAATTGTGCCCGTATTTGTGTCCGCTTTCTCTCCACTTTTCCTTCTGTACCCCTCGCTGCCCCATTTTGAATTGTGCCCGTATTTGTGTCCACTTTCTCTCCACTTTTCCTTCTGTACCCCTCGCTGCCCCATTTTGAATTGTGCCCGTATTTGTGTCCGCTTTCTCTCCACTTTTCCTTCTGTACCCCTCGCTGCCCCATTTTGAATTGTGCCCGTATTTGTGTCCGCTTTCTCTCCACTTTTCCTTCTGTACCCCTCGCTGCCCCATTTTGAATTGTGCCCGTATTTGTGTCCGCTTTCTCTCCACTTTTCCTTCTGTACCCCTCGCTGCCCCATTTTGAATTGTGCCCGTATTTGTGTCCGCTTTCTCTCCACTTTTCCTTCTGTACCCCTCGCTGCCTCTCGCCATTCCCGCCGCTGCGTCCCCTGCGGCCCAGCCCCCCTGACTGCCCATTCGCTGCCCCTGCCTCCCGCCTCCCAGCTGCTCCTCCCTCCCACCTCCCCATAAATGGTGGCCGCTGCGCGTTGAGGTGAGCGACCCTTGACCTTGCCAGGTAGGTCGCTCCCCCACCACACAGATCCGCCTGTGCTGGCCGCCCGCTGCTGCTGCTGGTAAGATCGCCCTTCCGTTTGTGGCCTCGGTGCCCGTATTGCTTGCTTGTCTCCCCTTTTCCCTTTTGTGCCCCCGCTGCCCCCATTTGAATTGTGCCCGTATTTGTATCCACTTTCTCTCCACTTTTCCTTCTGTACCCCTCGCTGCCCCATTTT
Organism: Calotriton arnoldi; assembly: GCA_963921515.1. Taxonomy (NCBI): domain Eukaryota; kingdom Metazoa; phylum Chordata; class Amphibia; order Caudata; family Salamandridae; genus Calotriton; species Calotriton arnoldi. Next base: position 4,607,395 of record CAWUFW010000322.1, on the reverse strand, counting down.
GAATTGTGCCCGTATTTGTGTCCGCTTTCTCTCCACTTTTCCTTCTGTACCCCTCGCTGCCCCATTTTGAATTGTGCCCGTATTTGTGTCCGCTTTCTCTCCACTTTTCCTTCTGTACCCCTCGCTGCCCCATTTTGAATTGTGCCCGTATTTGTGTCCGCTTTCTCTCCACTTTTCCTTCTGTACCCCTCGCTGCCCCATTTTGAATTGTGCCCGTATTTGTGTCCGCTTTCTCTCCACTTTTCCTTCTGTACCCCTCGCTGCCCCATTTTGAATTGTGCCCGTATTTGTGTCCGCTTTCTCTCCACTTTTCCTTCTGTACCCCTCGCTGCCCCATTTTGAATTGTGCCCGTATTTGTGTCCGCTTTCTCTCCACTTTTCCTTCTGTACCCCTCGCTGCCTCTCGCCATTCCCGCCGCTGCGTTCCCTGCGGCCCCGCCCCCTGACTGCCCATTCGCTGCCCCTGCCTCCCGCCTCCCAGCTGCTCCTCCCTCCCACCTCCCCATAAATGGCGGCCGCTGCGCGGTGAGGTGAGCGACCCTTGACCTTGCCAGGTGGGTCGCTCCCCACCACACAGATCCACCTGTGCTGGCCGCCCGCTGCTGCTGCTGGTAAGATCGCCCTTCCGTTTGTTGCCTCGGTGCCCGTATTGCTTGCTTGTCTCCCCTTTTCCCTTTTGTGCCCCCGCTGCCCCCATTTGAATTGTGCCCGTATTTGTATCCACTTTCTCTCCACTTTTCCTTCTGTACCCCTCGCTGCCCCATTTTGAATTGTGCCCGTATTTGTGTCCGCTTTCTCTCACTTTTCCTTCTGTACCCTCGCTGCCCCATTTTGAATTGTGCCCGTATTTGTGTCCGCTTTCTCTCCACTTTTCCTTCTGTACCCCTCGCTGCCCCATTTTGAATTGTGCCCGTATTTGTGTCCGCTTTCTCTCACTTTTCCTTCTGTACCCCTCGCTGCCCCATTTTGAATTGTGCCCGTATTTGTGTCCGCTTTCTCTCCACTTTTCCTTCTGTACCCCTCGCTGCCCCATTTTGAATTGTGCCCGTATTTGTGTCCGCTTTCTCTCCACTTTTCCTTCTGTACCCCTCGCTGCCCCATTTTGAATTGTGCCCGTATTTGTGTCCGCTTTCTCTCCACTTTTCCTTCTGTACCCCTCGCTGCCCCATTTTGAATTGTGCCCGTATTTGTGTCCGCTTTCTCTCCACTTTTCCTTCTGTACCCCTCGCTGCCCCATTTTGAATTGTGCCCGTATTTGTGTCCGCTTTCTCTCCACTTTTCCTTCTGTACCCCTCGCTGCCTCTCGCCATTCCCGCCGCTGCGTCCCCTGCGGCCCTGCCCCCTGACTGCCCATTCGCTGCCCCTGCCTCCCGCCTCCCAGCTGCTCCTCCCTCCCACCTCCCCATAAATGGCGGCGCCGCTGCGCGGTGAGGTGAGCGACCCTTGACCTTGCCAGGTAGGTCGCTCCCCCACCACACAGATCCGCCTGTGCTGGCCGCCCGCTGCTGCTGCTGGTAAGATCGCCCTTCCGTTTGTGGCCTCGGTGCCCGTATTGCTTGCTTGTCTCCCCTTTTCCCTTTTGTGCCCCCGCTGCCCCCATTTGAATTGTGCCCGTATTTGTATCCACTTTCTCTCCACTTTTCCTTCTGTACCCCTCGCTGCCCCATTTTGAATTGTGCCCGTATTTGTGTCCGCTTTCTCTCCACTTTTCCTTCTGTACCCCTCGCTGCCCCATTTTGAATTGTTCCCGTATTTGTGTCCGCTTTCTCTCCACTTTTCCTTCTGTACCCCTCGCTGCCCCATTTTGAATTGTGCCCGCTTTCTCTCCACTTTTCCTTCTGTACCCCTCGCTGCCCCATTTTGAATTGTGCCCGTATTTGTGTCCGCTTTCTCTCCACTTTTCCTTCTGTACCCCTCGCTGCCCCATTTTGAATCGTGCCCGTATTTGTGTCCGCTTTCTCTCCACTTTTCCTTCTGTACCCCTCGCTGCCCCATTTTGAATTGTGCCCGTATTTGTGTCCGCTTTCTCTCCACTTTTCCTTCTGTACCCCTCGCTGCCTCTCGCCATTCCCGCCGCTGCGTCCCCTGCGGCCCCGCCCCCCTGACTGCCCATTCGCTGCCCCTGCCTCCCAGCTGCTCCTCCCTCCCACCTCCTCATAAATGGCGGCCGCTGCGCGGTGAGGTGAGCGATCCTTGACCTTGCCAGGTAGGTCGCTCCCCACCACACAGATCCGCCTGTGCTGGCCGCCCGCTGCTGCTGCTGGTAAGATCGCCCTTCCGTTTGTGGCCTCGGTGCCCGTATTGCTTGCTTGTCTCCCCTTTTCCCTTTTGTGCCCCCGCTGCCCCCATTTGAATTGTGCCCGTATTTGTATCCACTTTCTCTCCACTTTTCCTTCTGTACCCCTCGCTGCCCCATTTTGAATTGTGCCCGTATTTGTGTCCGCTTTCTCTCCACTTTTCCTTCTGTACCCCTCGCTGCCCCATTTTGAATTGTGCCCGTATTTGTGTCCGCTTTCTCTCCACTTTTCCTTCTGTACCCCTCGCTGCCCCATTTTGAATTGTGCCCGTATTTGTGTCCGCTTTCTCTCCACTTTTCCTTCTGTACCCCTCGCTGCCCCATTTTGAATTGTGCCCGTATTTGTGTCCGCTTTCTCTCCACTTTTCCTTCTGTACCCTCGCTGCCCCATTTTGAATTGTGCCCGTATTTGTGTCCGCTTTCTCTCCACTTTTCCTTCTGTACCCCTCGCTGCCCCATTTTGAATTGTGCCCGTATTTGTGTCCGCTTTCTCTCCACTTTTCCTTCTGTACCCCTCGCTGCCTCTCGCCATTCCCGCCGCTGCGTCCCCTGCGGCCCCGCCCCCTGACTGCCAATTCGCTGCCCCTGCCTCCCGCCTCCCAGCTGCTCCTCCCTCCCACCTCCCCATAAATAGCGGCCGCTGCGCGGTGAGGTGAGCGACCCTTGACCTTGCCAGGTAGGTCGCTCCCCCACCACACAGATCCGCCTGTGCTGGCCGCCCGCTGCTGCTGCTGGTAAGATCGCCCTTCCGTTTGTGGCCTTGGTGCCCGTATTGCTTGCTTGTCTCCCCTTTTCCCTTTTGTGCCCCCGCTGCCCCCATTTGAATTGTGCCCGTATTTGTATCCACTTTCTCTCCACTTTTCCTTCTGTACCCCTCGCTGCCCCATTTTGAATTGTGCCCGTATTTGTGTCCGCTTTCTCTCCACTTTTCCTTCTGTACCCCTCGCTGCCCCATTTTGAATTGTGCCCGTATTTGTGTCCGCTTTCTCTCCACTTTTCCTTCTGTACCCCTCGCTGCCCCATTTTGAATTGTGCCCGTATTTGTGTCCGCTTTCTCTCCACTTTTCCTTCTGTACCCCTCGCTGCCCCATTTTGAATTGTGCCCGTATTTGTGTCCGCTTTCTCTCACTTTTCCTTCTGTACCCCTCGCTGCCCCATTTTGAATTGTGCCCGTATTTGTGTCCGCTTTCTCTCCACTTTTCCTTCTGTACCCCTCGCTGCCCCATTTTGAATTGTGCCCGTATTTGTGTCCGCTTTCTCTCCACTTTTCCTTCTGTACCCCTCGCTGCCTCTCGCCATTCCGGCCGCTGCGTCCCCTGCGGCCCCACCCCCCTGACTGCCCATTCGCTGCCCCTGCCTCCCGCCTCCCAGCTGCTCCTCCCTCCCACCTCCCCATAAATGGCGGCCGCGCCGAAGGCGCGCCTAAGGCAAGCCCGTCTGTGCCCGTCCGTGCCTGGACCACGCCCAGCGCCAAACCCCCTGGCCCCCGCAGCAGCCAACCCACCCACCGGACTTACGACACCGCCACCCTCCACGCACTCAACACCGGCCGCATCCCCGGCTGCCACCGTGCCACCCCAGGACGCACCCACGGACCCTTCGCCTGCCAATCCTGCAAGTTCTCCTGCCTCCGGACCTGCACCACACCCGCCAAGCCGAGCACCAGCAGCAATCACCTGAAGTGCTTCCTGCTCAACACCCGCTCCGTCCACAGACACGCCGTGGAACTTTGGAACCTGCTCGACTCCACATCACCAGACGTCGCTTTCCTCACGGAAACATGGATGAACGCCTCCTCAGCGCCCGACATCGCCATCGCCATCCCGGACGGATACAAGATCACCCGAAGGGACCGCGCAAACCAGACAGGAGGAGGCATCGCCATCGTCCACAAGAACACCATCCGCATCACGACCAACTCCGACGACACCTTCACAGCCGGCGAACACCTGCACTTCCAGATACACACCGACCCCAAGACCACCCTCAGAGGCACCCTCATCTACAGACCCCCAGGACCACGCACACAATTCAGCGAAGACATCGCCGACCTCATCAGCCCGCACGCCCTCCCCTCGGCTGACTACATCCTCCTTGGGGACCTCAACTTCCACCTAGAGAACAACAACGATCGCAACACCACCACCCTGCTGGACAACCTCGCCAACCTCGGACTCAAGCAACTGGTGACCACCCCCACACACCTCGCTGGCCACACGCTTGACCCCGTCTTCTCCTCCAGCAAGGACATCTCCTTCAGCCACACCACCGGACTCCACTGGACAGACCACAGCTGCGTCCACTTCAGCTTCAGCAGGATCACCACGCACCACCACCCGCAACAGTTTCCGCGCAGAAGCTGGAACAAGATCACCACCGACCAACTCACCACATCCCTGAGCCAGAACCCTCCCGCCAGCTCAACGAACCCCAACCTAGCCGCCAGCAACCTCACAAGATGGATCACCAACTGCGCAGACGACCTCGCCCCATTGAAGACCCCCCAGTCAGACCCGGCAACAAGAAAGCATCCTGGTTCACCGACGAACTCAAGATATCCAAGAAGAACTGCCGGGCCCTCGAGAAAGCATGGCGCAGAGACCCGACTGCAGACAACATGACCACCCTCAAGCACGCCACCCGAAAACACCACCAGCTGATCCACACCACCAAGAAAACCGCATTCAAGGAACGACTGGACAACAACGCCCACAACAGCAAGGAACTCTTCACCATCGTCAAAGAACTCTCGAACCCCAGCGCCGGAAACAACGACATCACTCCCTCGCAAGACCTCTGCAACTCGCTCGCCTCGTTCTTCCACAGCAAGATCGCAGACATACACTACAGTTTCAGCACACAGCCGACGTACCCTACGACCGTTCCAACGCCCCCACCTCCACCCTCCGAGCCTGGACCCCTATCAACACCGAAGACACTATCCGCACGATGAACTCCATCCACTCCGGATCACCAACCGACCCCTGCCCTCACCACGTCTTCAACAAGGCCGACGCCGTCATCGCACCCCACCTCCGGGACATCATCAACACCTCCTTCGCCACCGCCACCTTCCCAGAGAGCTGGAAGCACGCCGAACTCAGCGCCCTACTGAAGAAACCGTCAGCAGACCCCACCGACCTCAAAAACTACCGCCCCATCTCGCTCCTTCCTTTTCCTGCCAAAGTCATCGAGAAGACCGTCAACAGACAACTGGCCGCCTTCCTCGAGACGAATGGATCCCTCGACCACTCGCAGTCCGGCTTCCGGGCCAACCACAGCACCGAGACCGCCCTCATCGCAGCTACCGACGACATCCGAGCCCTGCTCGACAACGGGGAAACAGCAGCCCTCATCCTCCTGGACCTCTCCGCAGCGTTCGACACAGTCTGCCACCGCACCCTAGTGCAACGCCTGAACAACGGCGGAATCCAAGAGAAGGCACTGGAGTGGATCATCTCCTTCCTCGCCGGAAGAACCCAGAGAGTCCGCCTCCCCCGTTCAGTTCCGAGGCCACCGAAGTCATCTGCGGCGTACCACAAGGATCATCACTCAGCCCCACCCTCTTCAACGTCTACATGAGCCCCCTCGCAGCCATCGCATGCCAACACAACCTCAACATCATCTCCTACGCCGACGACACCCAGCTGATCCTCTCCCTCACCAACGACCCCACAACCGCCAGAACCAACCTACATGAAGGGATGAAGGACGTAGCCGAGTGGATGAGGAACAGCCGCCTGAAACTGAACTCAGATAAAACGGAAGTCCTCATCCTAGGATCATCACCCTCCGCCTGGGACGACTCCTGGTGGCCCCCTGCCCTGGGCAACGCACCCAAACCAACGGACCACGCACGCAACCTGGGCTTCATCCTGGACTCCTCCCTCTCAATGACCCGACAAATCAACGCCGTCTCCTCGTCTTGCTTCAACATCCTACGCATGCTGCGCAAGATCTTCCGGTGGATCCCCACCGAAACCAGGAAGACGGTCACCCAGGCCCTAGTCACCAGCCGACTGGACTACGGCAACTCCCTCTATGCCGGAACCACAGCCAAACTTCAAAAAAGACTCCAACGCATCCAGAACGCCTCAGCTCGACTCATCCTGGACATCCCCCGACACAGCCACATCGCCAGGACACCTGAGAGACCTGCACTGGCTCCCCGTCTGCAAGAGAATCACGTTCCGACTCCTCACCCACGCACACAAAGCTCTCCACAACCAAGGCCCCAGATACCTCAACGACCGTCTGACCTTCTACACTCCCACCCGCCAGCTACGATCGACCAACCACGCCCTCGCCGCCGTCCCCCGCATCCGAAGAGCCACAACGGGAGGAAGATCCTTCTCCTACCTGGCTGCCAAGACGTGGAACTCCCTACCCATCCACCTCCGCCTTGCCCAAGACCACCTCTCCTTCAGGAAGCAACTCAAGACCTGGCTGTTCGAACAGTAGCGGACCCCCCTCCCCCAAGCGCCTTGAGACCCTCCGGGTGAGTAGCGCGCTATACAAATGCTTGATTGATTGATTGATTGAGCATGATGGGAGTCGTAGTCACAGCTCTACATCCCCCACCACATGGCCCAGCAAGCTCACACTCACGCATGCACATCCCACAGAGAGTGGAAAGGCCCATCAAAGATGTCTGACACTGTTGCTGTGTCGTGGGGAGCACAAGGGCATGCTGGGTACTGCACACCAACCAACAGCAGGACACCACTGTCAGCCATCTTGCCATTGCTCTCACACCCACACACACTGAACTCCCCACAAAACCAAGTAAGTATGGGAATGCTGGGAAGTGGGGTGGAGGCAATAGCATGATGGGAGTCGCAGTCACAGACATAGCTCACCCCCACAACTGTCCCATCAACACCACCCTGAACCATGCTCACATCACAGGAAGTGGAGAAGGACTCACAAGATGGCTGACACTGGCTACTGCTGTGGGGAGCACAAGGCCCTGCTGGCAACTGTGCACCAACAAACAGCAGGACACCACTGAATGACATCCTGAGAGACAACTTACACTCCCTGCAATGCAAGCACGTTCCATGGTGGGATATCTGGCTAGCTGGGTGGGAAGGGGGACTTGCAGGACTGACCATAGTCACAAGCACCTCCCCTCACACACCCCCAACACAAACTCCACAGAACCCACCTGGTAGAATGCAATGCCCCCATCCTAACACAAGATCCCACAAAGAACCACCACCCTGGGTTATGTTGTGTGAAGCACAGGGACACTCTTGGGACCTCTAGCCAAACAACTGCCAGGACAACACTCCCAGCCATCCTGTCAGCACAGCCAGCCCACCCCACAGGGAAGCAGAGTCAAAAGGAAGGAAGCATGGGCATGCTGGGAAGGGGGAGGAGGCAAGAGCATGATGGGAGTCGTAGTCACAGCTCTACATCCCCCACCACATGGCCCAGCAAGCTCACACTCACGCATGCACATCCCACAGAGAGTGGAAAGGCCCATCAAAGATGTCTGACACTGTTGCTGTGTCGTGGGGAGCACAAGGGCATGCTGGGTACTGCACACCAACCAACAGCAGGACACCACTGTCAGCCATCTTGCCATAGCTCACCCCCACAACTGTCCCATCAACACCACCCTGAACCATGCTCACATCATAGGAAGTGGAGAAGGACTCACAAGATGGCTGACACTGGCTACTGCTGTGGGGAGCACAAGGCCCTGCTGGCAACTGTGCACCAACAAACAGCAGGACACCACTGACTGACATCCTGAGAGACAACTTACACTCCCTGCAACGCAAGCACGTTCCATGGTGGGATAACTGACTGGCTGGGTGGGTGGGAAGGAGGGCCGGCTGTCAACCAAACACAACCAATGCAGACCATGTTCACACCCCAGAAAATACATAGAAATGCCCAAATAATGCAGGACAATGTGCCACACCAATATCAACCCCTGACTGTGACGACTTAGGACAATGCAATGTACAGGCCCGCACCCAGAGGCACAGTCACAACTGTCATGTGTGTCAACCATTGATGCCTGCAGAAACATAACATACATTGTTTGTGTCTCCCAAAAACAGGTGATGATGGGGACACAGCAGCAGACGCTGAGGAGTCCCAGTCCCAGGCTCAAGAGGATGCCGAGCTCACTGGCGTCGTACAGCCTCTGTCCTCCTCGGACGATGAAGAACAACCTGGCACATCCGGTGCAAGTCAACATGCAGCACCAGCAGGACCACCAGCTGCAGCACCAGCAGGACCACCAGCTGCACCCCCTGCACCCACCCCTCCAACGACTGTCACCACGAATACCATCCCTGCCGACATGGACAGAACAAGGAGCAACACCAGCACAGGGACCCTGGACCAACCTGGGGCCATGGACACCACCACCACCACCAACCCCCAAGGTGGACCAGGGTTATCTGTGCGTGCCACTGCACACACTGCACATGTCAGCAGGGGTGGTGGGAGGGGTGGGAGACAGAGGTCGCTGCTTGCAGACGTTGCTGGTGTGCATGATGACCCACAACTGGTACGCATAGCTGATGCGTACCAGTCCAGCACCGGAGAGCTCAGCCAGGTAGTGGGGCTCCTCAGAGACATGAAACAGCAGCAGGCTGCCCATCATGCCCGCTTGGACTCCCACATGTCCCACGTGGAGTCACACATGTCCCGTGTGGACTCACACATGTCCCGCGTGGAGTCCAAGTGGGATGCACTGCATGAGATGATGGCGGTGTACAGGGACATTTTACAATGCCTCCGCCAGATGAACAGCAACCAGTCCACACCTCCCTGTGTGCCAACAACATCTGGTGCCGAACAAACTGCAACTGCCACAGGGAGGGAGGAGGACTCTGGCGGAGAGTCCCCTGTCCCGTGTGGACTCACACATGTCCCGCGTGGAGTCCAAGTGGGATGCACTGCATGAGATGATGGCGGTGCACAGGGACATTTTACAATGCCTCCGCCAGATGAACAGCAACCAGTCCACACCTCCCTGTGTGCCAACAACATCTGGTGCCGAACAAACTGCAACTGCCACAGGGAGGGAGGAGGACTCTGGTGGAGAGTCCCCTGTACCGCAGCAGCCTGTACTTGAGGGCCCCCCAAGAAGAGGGGTCGTCCGAGGAGGGAAAAGTGAGAGGCCGATGGCCAAGCGCAACTCCCAGGAAGCCTGAACCTGTTCTGGATGTTCGCCTTTGTGCACAGACTGTTCACCCTGTTGACGGCAACACTACTCCCACACATTGCATGGGGAGTACAAGTTGGACCAATGTGTCAGACAACTGTGGCCCCGATACTGGGGATCCTGTCTACCAGGACTTTCAATTCACCTAGGAACTTGGGATTGCAAGATTTATGAACAGCACTACCCATCCTATGCACTATTAACACAAATGTATCACAATAAACACACTAATACACCATACTTGCCTCTGTCGTGATTCCAACGTGGGTGCTGTTATGGGGATGATGAACTGCAAAATTACACTGTGTATGCGAACTGCAACAGCAAGGACAACACAGGCATGTGAGTACAGGCAACGTGACACACATGAGGGAGACACACCACCAGGGCTACACAACACATACACACCTAGGCCATCTGACTCATTGCCTACACTGATGTTGCCAGGGAAGACGGTGCAATGCACAGACACCACACCCATTCCCAGTTGTAGTCAAGTAGCCCACAGGTGCAGTAAGCAAATGGCAGTCAAATGTGTGACCACAGACAACGCACATCACAAAGTGAAGCACAGGTTTATTACACAGTTGCAACATGTCGTAACCACTACAGATGCAAGGTAATCCCACCTGGCAGCGGGCACACAGTCAACAACTGTAGACGGAAGGAAGTCCATGGGTGTGGCGCACATCACCTGTAGGGACACAACAGCTACCAGCCTGGATGTGCAATCACGTTGTCGGTGGACACAGTTGACCAAACGAATCTGAAAGTACCCTGTGAAGGACAGAAATGACACACAGTCAAAAGCAATGGAGTACAGGACAGAACAGCAAAACTCATGCACAATACATGTTACAAGATACCCACCCAGAACCAAGTTAGCATGTCAACACTGTTGGGGAGTACAGCCCACCTGTTAGCACACATCGCAACACACATCCAGTCAAGTAGCCCATGGACACACTCCAACAGCACCAGAGCACCACCCACACATCATGCCAACTCACATCATTGACATGACACCTCAGGATACTCACATTCAGCTAAAGAAGTTGGTGATGAGCTGTGTGCGGACATCACCATCATCATCATCATCATCATCATCGTCACTGGCATCGTGGTCCAGGCCAGGATCCTCCACAGGTGGCGGATGTTGGTCATTGTCATCCTGGATGAGAGGCAACTCCTTCCGCACTGCCAGGTTGTGGAGCATGCAGCAGACGATGATAATCTTGCACACTTTCGCAGGGGCATATGGGAGGGACCCTCCGGTCTTGTCCAGGCAGCGGAAGCGGCTCTTCAGGAGACCAAATGTCCGCTCAATCACTCTCCTGGTCCGACCATGTGCCTCATTGTAGCGCATCTGGGCTGGTGTCACAGGGTTCCTGAGGGGTGTCAGCAACCACGGCATGTTGGGGTATCCCGAGTCACCTACGGACAGACAAGTGCACATTAGCTGACTTGGAAAAGTGGGCGGAATACTACAGATCAGATCACACACAATGGCACAAAGTCAGTACACACCGACAAGCCAGGCACGCTGGTTCTGCATCTGTGCCATCATCCTGGGGATGCGACTACTCCTCATCACAAAGGCATCGTGTGCTGAACCAGGGAAACGGGCACACACGTGTGTGATGGTCATGTCTGCAAGACACACCACCAGTGCATTGACCGAGTGGTAGTGCTTGCGGTTCCTGTAGGCCTGCTCCTGGGCCTGTGGTGGTACCAAAGCCACATGTGTCCCATCAATGGAGCCAATGACATGCAGCATCCTCCCCAGGGCATAAAAGTCACTCTTCACGTCAGTGAGTCGTCGCAGTCTAGGGAAATAGATGTACCGGTTCAGGAAGAGCAACATTGCCGCCAAAACATCGCGGAGCACACGGCTCAACATGGTCTGTGACATCCCACCAGCAGTCGCCACAGTATGTTGGAAGGTACCAGTGGCAAAGAAGTATAGGGCTGCCATCACCTTCACCTTGGGGGTCAGCGCTGTAGGATACGGCCGGCCAGGCTGCAAATGTGGGGACAACTGCACTGCCAAATCCTCAATCAGCTGCCTGGTGAAGCGGTACCGTCGGATGCTGTCCCGTTCCACCATCGTTGCCAGGTCTGGGAATGGTCGATGGACAGCAGGAGCCCTGCAGTGCAGAGGAGAAGTAAGCAAGATTGTCAGTCACCCCACATATGCGGCATTGAACACACTCAAGATCCCAACATACATCATTATGAGGCACAACTACATGAAGTGTGCAGTACCGTAAGGACATGTATGGTACAAACATGGCCAACATCTGTCAACACGGTCCAACAGGTGGCATCAATTAGTCCCAGGTTGGCCCATTGGATATCATGAGGCCGTGTCACAGTTCCCATCTCCTGCTGCCGTGTCACAATAACCCCCACAGTGACATGTGAGGACAGATGTGCCCCAGGCACCACAGCTCAACGACAGGTACATTCCCAGGGACCCTGTATTGCCACATGGACACTGGCATTACATGGAGTATCATGTATACACCACAGCAAAACAACCATGACCCCCACAGGTAGTGGCCCCACTTGCCACGGCAGGACAGACATGGACGTCTGTGACACACACACGCACAACATCAAAGTCCATGCACACACAACGTGGATGTGGAGACTGTCTCCCATTGTGCACATGAAATCAGAGACATTGTAAACACTACATGCACAAAGACTGTGGAGGACCATCACTATTGTGCCACTGGAACACCCTGGCTCAAACATACCGTCCCACATGGGACTCACGGGGTATGTGACATGACATACACATACACCACCGTGAAATGTGACCATGGCACATGCACAGATATGAACAGTTGCACATCACAGTGCTCATGTACACGTAACACCCAGGATCCTGTCCCCATGAACACGTGCACAGCCTGGGGGTGGCTGCCCACAGGTGACACCCACAGGACAACATGTACACCAACATACACACAATAGGAAATGCAGCCTTACATGCCTTATGATAAAGTTTGGACAGGCTGTCGTGATGTAGGTGTGACCTCACTCCCTGGGAGCTATCTGTGGCTGGCATATGTCCATCTGAGACAGGCATGCTGACATATGCCAGTCACAAGTACAGTGATGCGTTGTACTGCAATGGACCGATCGGTGCCTCCGGCCGGCCCATTGCATTCAATGTGTGCGGGTACGCGTTGTACCCCTGTGCGCGTTGAACTGCAATGGACCGATCGGTGCCTCCGGCCGGCCCATTGCATTCAATGTGTGCGGGTACGCGTTGTACCCCTGTGCGCGTTGTACTGCAATGGACCGATCGGTGCCTCCGGCCGGCCCATTGCATTCAATGTGTGCGGGTACGCGTTGTACCCCTGTGCGCGTTGAACTGCAATGGACCGATCGGTGCCTCCGGCCGGCCCATTGCATTCAATGTGTGCGGGTACGCACTGTACCCCTGTGCGCGTTGTACTGCAATGGACCGATCGGTGCCTCCGGCCGGCCCATTGCATTCAATGTGTGCGGGTACGCGTTGTACCCCTGTGCGCGTTGAACTGCAATGGACCGATCGGTGCCTCCAGCCGGCCCATTGCATTCAATGTGTGCGGGTACGCGTTGTACCCCTGTGCGCGTTGAACTGCAATGGACCGATCGGTGCCTCCGGCTGGCCCATTGCATTCAATGTGTGCGGGTACGCGTTGTACCTCTGTGCGCGTTGAACTGCAATGGACCGATCGGTGCCTCCGTCCAGCCCATTGCATTCAATGTGTGCGGGTACGCGTTGTACCCCTGTACGCGTTGAACTGCAATGGACCGATCGGTGCCTCCGGCCGGCCCATTGCATTCAATGTGTGCGGGTACGCGTTGTACCCCTGTGCGCGTTGTACCGCAATGGACCGATCGGTGCGCACCCATTGACAATGGGCTTGCCTGGCAACGGACGCGTTTTCGAATTTCGAACGAGTCGGTTGCTGGAAATTCAGTTGGTCACCCACAACAATGTTGCAAAATCATGTATGTCATGAAGTTGAAGATTTGAAGGATGCTGTGGGCGTGTTTTGGTGCTGCTATTCCATGGATTGGCCAGATTCAGAAGATGCAAACGACTTGGACCTATCACTTTGGACACAAGAGACAGTATCTGCCTCTCCAGCACATATATATTGCTGGCTGTTCCCCTGAGAGCTCACTTGCCTGCACTACATGCTCCAGGACGACATCTGCCACTGCACTGCTGCTGTCTCTGCCCCTCTTGGACCCTGCAATGGCACGTACTGTGGAGAGAGCCCCAGCCTTCAGCCTTGAAGAGAACCAGGCCCTGCTGGACAGCCTACTTCCACAGTACAGCAAGCTGTATGGGACACCAGTGGAGCAGGTGAGTGTTCTGTGCACTGCCTTTCTGAATGTGCATTTGGTCTGACTGGCAAGGCTGAAAGTCTGCACGCCACTGGCTAGCAGGCTCACTGAGTAGTTGTCACCCCCCATAGTGTGTAGTGACATGCACTGGACAGGTATGGTGCAGTGACAGTGCATTTGAACATGGTTTTACTTCCCATGCAATGATACCATGTAGTGACGTCTGGCAAACTGTCCATGGGCAGCTTTGCACTGCCTGTGTACATCATGTGCCCCTGTGATTGAGACATGTATATACAACTGTGTCATGCACGGATATGTTGCATGTGTGGTAATGGCCTTTTCACTTTGTCATCCTGACAGGTTAATGCCCATCGGAAGCAGGAGATCTGGAAGGACATCGTCCGGGCTGTCCGGTCCGTGGGGGTCTACAAGCGCCGGAACCGCAACTGCCAGAAGAGGTGGCAGGACCTTCGGGGCTGCACCCGGAGGATTGCACGGGTCCAGCTGAAGCTGTCGCCTCCTCGCAGGAGGGGCGGAACACGGACCCTGACCCCCACATGCTCCAGATCCTGGCGGTGGTGTTTCCAGACCTGGATGGGCAGCTGAAGGCCAGACAGCAGCAAGGAGGGGGTGAGTCAAAGACTGCACTGTGAACTCTGTATTACATGCTTTGTGCCCTCCTCTGGCCTGGTTCAACTGCCACAGTGCAGCAGTCATGTTGTCCAGGAGCCATGTCCCTCTATTGTGCACTGCCCACTGCTCATCTGATACCCAGGTGTGGCCCTTACATTCAGGGAATTGTGTCACTTGGGACTGTGTCCTTGCAGTTTGCTTCACTAAAGGTGGGGGACAGCATCTGTTTCCCTAACTCTGTTGTGGGCATCATGGGTGGGTCCATTGTTCACACAACGCCTGGGTTTGGACGTGTGATCTGCGTGTTGCTTTGATATGCGGTCCACTTGCTGAGCTGAGCCACCACATGTGCCTGGGGTATGTGGCACACGCCCATGCAGCGGGTGGGAACAATGTTTGGGCCCCAGGAGTGTGCAGATTACGTGTGTCACACATACATAGCCAGCTATCCACTGTCCAGGGCACATCCCTCATTCATGTGGAGCAGGACAGTCATGCCTACTCCAGGCCATGCAATGCACTCTGTACTCCCACTCCCGTGTATCAGCTGACACATTGTGCACAGTGATTTGACCCCTCAGGTGTCTGCCTCTGTGTCAGTGTGCTGTGGATTAGTTGCCAGGACTGCTGGGGTGTTTCTTGGTAGGGGCTCAGCATGCCCCTGGAGATGTGACCATAGGAGACGATACTTGTGTGTCACATAGGTGTTTGATCAGCTGCCCGTGCAGACTGGGGTATGCGAATGTGAAGTTCAGGCAGCTGTTCCCCATTCACAGCAAATTGTGAGGGGCTCAGGTTCAGAGGGTAGTGTCACAGGTCTCCCATATGTCCAATCGGTATGACCTGGACAGATGAGGGTTAAGATGATGTGTTGTGTGGGGGATGTACATGTGCACTTGTGCAGCTCCAGGACTTGCATTCCCCATGACCTACTATTGTGACACAGTGCATAGTGTTGTTTTCTGGCTGCCAAGTCATACATCACTGAGACAGTGATGTATGACTTAGCAGTCATGCCTCTGCCATGGCATGTGTCAACGTATTGGTGGTCCTGCAGGGGAGTGACATGTGCTACATGCACACCATTGTGGCGATGGCTATCAGGACATGGGTGCATCATGGTGTCTGTCGATGGTATGCATCACATGCATTTCCGATTTGACTCTGGGCATCCCTTTCATCCGGAAACCTGTACTGACTCAGTGGCAAGAGCTGTGATGTGTGCATGTCCACATGCCACACCGTGTCCTCTGCACTGTCCAACTACTGTGTACTTGGTGCATGTGTCCACACTGGGGTGTTGCAATCCAACAGACACCAGACAGATGGGTGCAAGGCCATGTGGGATGTGAGTGCCATGGTTGGCATCAGACTGACAATTGGCTTCTCCTGTTCAGTTAGGGCACTTTTAGCAATGTTCAACTAATGATGCCAGGGCTTGCTCTGTAATGTGCTGTGCTCACAGTGGTGTGTGCGTTTGGTGCAGGTGACTGATGTCTGTCTGTTTCCCCATTGTTTGCAGATACATCCATGGCCACGGAAGGGGACAGCTCCACGGACCAGGAGGAGCCAGAGAGCCAGACTGGGTCAGCAGCCGAGGAGTGGTCGGAGGGACCCAGTGGCACGGAGGGCGAGGGGAGCCACACCGAGGAGTCCTCAGCACCATCCACCTCAGCTGAGGACCAGAGCAACTCGGAGGATGACTCCCTTGTGGAGGCGGGTGTCAGCAGCCACCACACCCCAGCTAGTGTTGCTGTCCCCGCCACCACCAGCACCACCACCGCCCTCCCATTGGCTCCCATTCCCCAGGTCCGTGGAGGCTCCCATGTACGGGAGCGTGTCTCCTTTGGGCCAGGCACCGCACCCCCTGCCCCTGTGTCCCCTGCTGCCCTGAGTGAGGAGTCTGTGTACCTCCTTCGCCAGCTCCATGTAGGGCAGACAGCCATGCTGAGTGTCCTCCATGCGCACACCGCACTGTTGACTCAGCTGGTGTCGTTCATGGAGGGCATCTCATCGGGCATGTCTGACCTACAGAGGGGCAATAGGTCCATGGACTCCTCCCTGACGGCAGCAGTGTCCCTCCTCAGACAGTCCCTCACCCCTCCTGCCTCTGCTCCATCCACACTCCCCAGCACCTTACCCGTCCCAAGCACACACACACCGGCACAGGCACACACCAGCACACACACGTCCAGCACACAGACACACACGCCACAAACAAAACGCACACGCACGCACAGTCAGGGGACTGAAACCAGACTCACAGGGGATGGGGCCCTGGAACACACACACGCATCCACGAGCACTGCGCAGTCCTCAGTTGCCTCTCCCTCCAAAGCACCCTCCCTTGCCTCACCTGCAACCCCAAAGACCCAGCGCCTCTTCCTCAGTGACCTCGGCCTCTTCCCCTCCGATCCAGCTGCTCCAGCATCCAGGGTGAAGAGGAAGCCCCCCACACAGAGCAGAGTGCCCCTCGCCCCCGGACACCCTCCCCCAGGCGCAGACAGACTGAGGCCCCCACCCGCAAGTCCCCCGGAGTGTTAAGAGCAAGACCCCGCCGCCGCCCTGCAGCTCAAGCACCAGGTCTCCTTCCTCCATCCCTCAGGCCCCCACTCCACAGGTGCCCCCACCACACCCTGCCCCAGGTTCCCCCACCCACAGATATACCATCCCCAAGAGGCTCCGGCCTTCTCCCCCTGCCACTTGCTCTCCCGGCACCACACCCCCGCTGCGCTTGTCTGTGCCACTGATGTGGTGAGGGTGTCCTCCCCTCTGTCCAGCCCACCTTGCCTGTTCCCCATTCTCCTCCCCTGGTGGTAGGCACTGCACTGGAGTCCACTACCACCCTGTCTGACTTGGGCACTGCAGTGGCGGACCTGTCCACTCCATCTGCAGGGTCCACTGCAGTCGTGCCGGCACCCACAACATCTGAGCCATGCCCCCAGTTGTGCCGGCACACACCATGTCAGACACCTCCACTGCAGTTGTCAGTGGCTCTCCAGCACCCACCACCCCTTCCCTGCTTCCTCCTGGTGAGCCCTGATCCTGTCCCTGCGGTGCCTGGCCTACCCCCGGTTGCCCCTCCTAGTGGATTGTCCCTGGTTTTGTGCAGGCATGTGTAGGGTGGCATCTGCCACTGTCACCCACTTGTGACTTTGTTGATGGACTGGCCATTGGCCTTTGTTTATGTTCTACCGGACTTCTACTTTTAATGCCACATATGCTGAATAAAGCAACTTTCTGTTCTCTAGTGCTTTTGCTTCTGATGTACATGATGTTGATGATGCTAACCATGCCCTTGCTGCAGTGATGGTGATATTTGGTCTCATGATAATGAAGTGTTACTGTGCAGGAACCCATGTGGTCCAGGGGAATGTGTCCTATCCTGTGGTGTATCCATGTCATCCATAGCAGCATCTGAGGGTGTCATGTGTTCAGTCTTTGGCAATGGGATTTCCTACTTAGATTGGCTATTTCACATCTGTGGCTTCCACCCCTGCACATCTGTTGTGCCTGCCATTGTTCAATTCGTCTACTTCCCTGACCGTGTGGCCATCTCCAGTGGACATGCAGGTTTGGGCATCAATGGGGAAGGACTCATCTGTGTTGTCAGTGCAACACTGCTATACAAGTGTGTTGGATCTGTGCTGATGATTCCGTTGGCACTTCCATGACCAGGCTGATGTGACGGGAGCCCTCATTTGGTGCTAATTGTTGATTGTGTGACCAAGTGCTCAGCTGACATGATGGGGCCCTACTGAGGCAACATATGGCACAGCTTTCCTCACACAGGAGTGGAGTCCCCTCATGGCAGTGTGTACTCCTGTGACATTGCCTGCGCCCAAGGTGTGTGTTGTATGTGCATGTCTGTGTGTTCACTTCCGTTTAGCTGTGCATGCTGTGATCCCTAGTGTTGTACCTGTTTGTGATGCTAGCTGAGTTGAGCTATGTTCCCCAAAGTCTTCTCCCAGGGTTCTCTGTGATGTGGGTGCATGGCACCTTACTGGTCATCAGGGTGTCACCCATAGGTGTGTTTGCTGTCAGGGCTGAGTTTGTGTGCAGACGCAGATGGGTCACAGTCAGGTTTCCCCTTGGCACTTGTTGTTTGCCCCTGTCATGTGATTTCCAGTTTGTGTTATCTTTCAGTGATTGTGACACGTTGTGTGTGTGACTGCTGGTACTCCTCAGGGTCCGGGCTGCAATGTTGGTTGTTGTCTATGTGTGTTCTTTGTGGGTGACCTTGGCTTCTTCATTGGTGTGTGACTGTGGCTGTGATCCCATTGGTTGGTGTGGTATTGCCGTCATATCCATGTACAGCGTAGTGTGCAGTGTGTCAGACATTCAGGAGTCTTGTTGAGTGTCCATGTGTGATGTGTTTCTGCACCTTGGTTCCCACCCACCACCCTGGAATAGTCATGGGTGCATGTGCAATGTCACCAGTGCATGTGTGCTTCACTGCTGCACATTGTTGGAGGTCGAGGGGTGTGGTGTTGAGTGTGTGCAGATGAGAGTTGTTGCCCGGCTAGGCCCCTGCCTCCATGTTGGCCTTGGCTTACTGGCCATGCTGTTTGATTTGTGCTTGTGTAGGTGTGATGGTAGTTAGTTGCTCAGTACACATGACTGTGGTTCACAGTGTGAACCACATTTAGCTTTGTCATCACAGTGGGATTGTAATGCAGCCCAGGGTCACCACATTGTGGGGGCCCTGGGGGTGGTGCTGTGGTGTGTCTGTGTCTTGCTGTGTCAGTTGCTGTCCCTACGTGCCTGTGTGACATGTGTGATTTGTGCTCCCTCTCATCTGACAATGCCTGCTTGCCCACATAGGGGATTTGGATCCATGAGTTACCTTTGTGTGGCACTGTATGCACATCTGTATGATTGGTATTCAGGTCTCCTCATGTGTTGTGTGGTTGCCTGGGGACACTGGCACCCCCCCTCACCTGTTGTGTATGATGTGCAGTGTGGGTCTGCCTGTTAGTGTTTGTGCATCTGCACCACTGCATTGGCATATCTTGGGTGTGCCATTGGCTGTATGTAGTTTGGTGGGTTTCCCCTGCTGTCCCTGGGACTCCTAGGTCATCGGTCAGCACAATGATCATGGTTTGTGTGTCCCATTGCTGCCATGGTATGGTATCTGTTCACCTCACATCTACAGTCTCCACAGGGCATCTGCATGTGTGTGCCCATTGGTGCAAATATGTGGGTCTGCATTCTGATGGTCACTTCTGTCATTGTGTCATTGATGATTGTTGACGGTGTCAGCCCCCATGGGTGTAGTTTGTCTGCACATGGCCAAAGGTATGTCTTATTTGCACTGCAGGATTTGGCTCCCCCAATTTATGTTGCAATGGGACACATACACTACTTTGCCACTGATGTGTTTGTTGTTCTGTGACCATGAATCATCCATGCAGTCTGGCAGTTGCACCTCTTTCTTTGTCAACACTTACCTTTTGGTCACTGTGATGATGGGGGTTTGGACCCCATTGCCACAATGTTCGAAATGTGCTTCAGCTATGGACCCCACATTTACATTTTGGTCACTGTGATGATGGGGGTTTGGACCCCATTGCCACAATGTTCAAAATGTGCTTCAGCTATGGACCCCACACTTACATTCTGGTCACTGTGATAATGGGGGTTTGGAACCCATTGCCACAATGTTCAAAGTGTGCTTCAGCTATGGACCCCACACTTACATTTTGGTCACTGTGATGATGGGGGTTTGGACCCCATTGCCACAATGTTCAAAGTGTGCTTCAGCTATGGACCCCACACTTACATTTTGGTCACTGTGATGATGGGGGTTTGGACCCCATTGGCACAATGTTCAAAATGTCCTTCAGCTATGGACCCCACACTTACATTCTGGTCACTGTGATGATGGGGGTTTGGAACCCATTGCCACAATGTTCAAAGTGTGCTTCAGCTATGGACCCCACACTTACATTTTGGTCACTGTGATGATGGGGGTTTGGACCCCACTGCCACATTGTTCTAAGTGTGCTTCAGCTATGGACCCCACACTTACATTTTGGTCACTGTGATGATGGGGGTTTGGACCCCATTGCCACAATGGTCATGGCCTGCTTGCATTGTGGGTGCCACACACATATATGTGTGGCACATGTGCTAGGGGGTCACATTGTATGTTCAAAGTAATGTTCGGTGTTGTAGGCATTTGACACAGTCTACACACGCTTGTCATGGTGTTGGGGGGATGTCTTCTTCTTGCATTCCCTAGATTGTGGTGTGCTGGTTGTGTCATGCATTGTCCATCCTATGAGTGGGGGTGGTAGTAGTGGTAGGCATCCAGCCCCCCCTGGCTAAGGGTGGTAGTAGTGGTAGGCATCCAGACCCCCTGGCTAAGGGTGGTAGTAGTGGTAGGCATCCTGCCCCCCTGGCTAAGGGTGGTAGTGGTAGGCATCCTGCCCCCCTGGCTAAGGGTGGTAGTAGTGGTAGGCATCCAGCCCCCCTGGCTAAGGGTGGTAGTAGTGGTAGGCATCCTGCCCCCCTGGGTGAGGGTGGTAGTAGTGGTAGGCATCCTGACCCCCTGGCTAAGGGTGGTAGTAGTGGTAGGCATCCTGCCCCCCTGGCTAAGGGTGGTAGTAGTGGTAGGCATACGGCCCCCCTGGGTAAGGGTGGTAGTTGTGGTAGGCATCCTGCCCACCCTGGGTGAGGGTGGTAGTAGTGGTAGGCATCCAGCCCCCCTGGCTAAGGGTGGTAGTAGTGGTAGGCATCCTGCCCCCTGGGTAAGGGTGGTAGTAGTGATAGGCATCCTGCCCACCCTGGGTGAGGGTGGTAGTAGTGGTAGGCATCCTGCCCACCCTGGGTGAGGGTGGTAGTAGTGGTAGGCATCCAGCCCCCCTGGCTAAGGGTGGTAGTAGTGGTAGGCATCCTGCCCCCCTGGCTGAGGGTGGTAGTAGTGGTAGGCATCCTGCCCACCCTGGGTAAGGGTGGTAGTAGTGGTAGGCATCCTGCCCACCCTGGGTGAGGGTGGTAGTAGTGGTAGGCATCCAGCCCCCCTGGGTGAGGGTGGTAGTAGTGGTAGGCATCCAGCCCCCCTGGCTGAGGGTGGTAGTAGTGGTAGGCATCCTGACCCCCTGGTTAAGGGTGGTAGTAGTGGTAGGCATCCTGCCCCCCTGGGTGAGGGTGGTAGTAGTGGTAGGCATCCTGCCCCCTGGCTAAGGGTGGTAGTAGTGGTAGGCATCCTGCCCCCTGGGTGAGGGTGGTAGTAGTGGTAGGCATCCAGCCCCCCTGGCTGAGGGTGGTAGTAGTGGTAGGCATCCTGCCCCCTGGCTAAGGGTGGTAGTAGTGGTAGGCATCCTGCCCACCCTGGGTGAGGGTGGTAGTAGTGGTAGGCATCCAGCCCCCCTGGCTAAGGGTGGTAGTAGTGGTAGGCATCCAGCCCCCCTGGCTAAGGGTGGTAGTAGTGGTAGGCATCCTGCCCCCCTGGCTAAGGGTGGTAGTAGTGGTAGGCATCCTGCCCCCCTGGGTAAGGGTGGTAGTAGTGGTAGGCATCCTGCCCCCCTGGCTAAGGGTGGTAGTAGTGGTAGGGCATCCTGCCCCCCTGGGTAAGGGTGGTAGTAGTGGTAGGCATCCTGCCCACCCTGGGTAAGGGTGGTAGTAGTGGTAGGCATCCTGCCCACCCTGGGTGAGGGTGGTAGTAGTGGTAGGCATCCTGCCCCCCCTGGCTAAGGGTGGTAGTAGTGGTAGGCATCCTGCCCCCCCTGGCTAAGGGTGGTAGTAGTGGTAGGCATCCTGCCCCCCCTGGGTAAGGGTGGTAGTTGTGGTAGGCATCCTGCCCACCCTGGGTGAGGGTGGTAGTAGTGGTAGGCATCCTGCCCCCCCTGGCTAAGGGTGGTGGTAGGCATCCAGCCCCCCCTAGGTGAGGGTGGTAGTAGTGGTAGGCATCCAGCCCCCCATGGGTAGGGGTGGTGGTGCGCATTCAGGCCCCTGTGTGCATATGTGGCATTGGTGATGGGCATCCCGCCCCTATGGTGCTGCTGTTGCTGGTGTAAGTATATTCTGCATCCCTCTGTGTGTGTGTGATGTGTCGTGTACGTGTTGTATGTGTTTTGTGGTTGGTGTCTGGCTTACCATCTGCGCCGTACGCGTCCGTGCCTGTTCCGGTAGTAAATGTAGAATATCGGTATGATCGGGACGAAGGGATTCATGGTTGGTTCGTGTCGTTCGTCCTTCTCGTTTCTTCGCGTCGTCCTCGTCGCTTCGCCTCGTCCTCGTCGCTTCGCGTCGTCCTCGTCGCTTCGCGTCGTCCTCGTCGCTGCCGTGTTCGTCTCGGAGCCGTGGATCGTGTTGTGGCGCGAATCGGAGCTTATGTGCGCCTCTCCCGGATGCTTTCACGTGCCGTGCGTAGCGACGGGTTCGGCGCGTACGGAAAGCGCATCGTACTCGTTCGGCCGGACGGAGCTGCATTTTCCCTTCCGTGCGACTCGATTCAGCGTTTCCGGATTCGCCTCGGTCGGGGAACAGGACCTGGTTTGGGTGAGTACGGCTCGGCCGGATTCTTTGCTGTTGTGCGCATCGTACTTACTCGTTCGGTGTGCTGTACGGATCGGTCGGGAAACAGGCTTTCGCATGGCTTTTTTCCCGACCGAATGGTGTTGGGTGCGCCTCCGACCGAGATCGGAATCGGCCCCTAGGTCTTGCTCTGTCTCTCACCTCTGTTCCCATGTAGCCTGTCTCTTCTCTGTACCAGTTTCTCTTGACTTTCTTTACTTTTGATGCCTCTCTCTCAATGCTTACGAGTAGTATATCTTTCTCACTCCTAGTCCTCTGATGTCAGTCTAACCTCTTTGCTTTGATCTCCCTCTCTCTACTATGCGGTGTCACTAATCTATTTATTTCTCGCTTTGTTTTGGGTTTCTGATCTGTCACTCACCTATGTGCCTCTAGGTTTCTATGTATCTCTCAGGTGTGCATGCACACATACACACACCCGCACACACACACACGCACACACACGCACACACACGCACACACACATCTCATGCATGCACACAAATACTCACACACAATCTGATATTATGCTACAGGGGAGGACTAAATTTTGTATCAAGTTTGACAAAGTATGCAGCAAGAAAAGGCAACTTGCGTAATGCCACGTATTTTGTGATAGCATTGCTTCCTTATTTTATTAATTTTACACTTGTTAACACTGTCTGGGCATAGGTTCCACCTCATTAGCACCAAATTAACATCCAAAAATAAAGGCAATAAGCAATAGAAAGGTGACCAGTCAACATTTGCAAAGGGCCTTCCAATGTGCAGCAACAAGTGCAGTACATTTTTCGTAACTTTTGAGCCATTTGAGCTAGAAACAATGGCCAAGGTTTTGTGCCGCCCTTGCGCCACGCAAGGTGGCGCAGGGCGATGCAACCTAGAATGAGATTTACCATACCACACAGATGCACCCTGCGTGGCTTGGTAAATCTGTTGTAACGCAAGGCAGGGCAATTTGCTTCCATGCGTTACACTGCGCCGGAAAGGCGTTACATGGGTGGAGCATGGGTGGAGCATGGGTGTTCCCACACATCCACTCGTGTATTCTGATGCATTCCCAGATTTACCAACACTGATAGACCTGGGAATGCATGGGAATTGTAAGCCTTCCCAATAGAGGTGCAATGAGAAGAAATATCTTTATTTCTCATCACTGTTTCCTCTTTCTAAGTGGTTGTTTTTGTTCAGGAAGGTGCCTCTTCCTACACAAACAATTCTGCCTGTAACGCAGGCACCCTTGCACCACGGGCAAGGGTGCCTGCATTGGCCCTAGGCTGCACTGAGTGCGTCAGCACAAGGAGAGGACAGGAATGTGCCATATCTTTGATAGATATGGTGCATTCCTGCCCTCTTCCTGTCACGCAATGCAAAAAGTTGACTATATGCATTGCGTGATATAATGATAAATCTGGCCAATGTTTTTTTGTTAAAATCTTCAGAATATGTAGCAGATAATGACTTATGTGGCAAATGCTGCAAATCAATAGCTTTGTGAAAAAACTCTACAGCAGCAAACTTGAATAATTCTAGTTTCCCTGATTATTTCTCATCTCCATCGATTGAAGTCCAGTTCGTAAGAATAACACACAAAAACACCCTCACGAATTGTCTGTCACACATTGGGCTGCCAAGCTGCAAGGTACACTCATGGAGACAGGTAACCTGAGGTAAGGAGTTATACAAATGGTAATTGTTGTCTCCTGTTCTGTGTTTTCAAATTATAGCTCAGGTTTAAGAGTGACAACCTACAGCAACAAACAACTCACTATGTTATTATAGATTATTAAATGTGAACAGATGTGCTGCACAACACGTTTCAAGGTTCTAGTCCAGTTGTTCGCCACGTCTTAGTGAAATTTACTCTAAGTTGAATAAGGAGAGTGGAGAATGCATTTCAGTCTTCTTATCCGTGGTGAAGGAAGTGACCCGATTAGGGTCACCAGGGTCACTCGCGACCACCTCTCAGCCTTCCATACAAATGAAGAGTCGGTCAGACAGTAGAGAATACAAACCAAGTATATGCTTATTCAGGTACACTCGAGCGGAGCCCCGTCTGCCCAGTCGCTTAGGGGTGCTGCAGAGAGGACTGACATCAGAAAACATGGTGATACATTATGTACATTTCAGAACCGAAGAAGGCACGCCCAGACTGGAAATTTCCAGAAGGAGGCAGCTACACAAAGGAGGTACAGAAGGATAAGTTTCGATCCTGAGACCGGGCACACACTATCTCTATGCCAAGGTCGTTCTGCCTGTGCCCATCGCTGGACTAGTGGGAGCAGGCCTCTATCTAGTGGGAAAGGTATGCGCTAATAAGAACAGTGTATTCATTAGTACAGCAAGACCTAACCTTGGAGAAATTAAACTTTCCACAGCCTGCGTCTCGAGGAGGGAATGCGCAGTTAATGGCAAGATTCAATATGGCGGCTGAACATAAAATGGTGCAGCGAATGCTAACTTATGCAGAACAACATGTAACCACACCGCAAAGACATTTTTTATATTCCAACAGACCCTCCTTTTAGCATTCGCTAACAATTTTACACTGTGGGCGGAAAAGACATAACTGTCATATAAGCAAAAGGATATCAATACTCAGAACAATCCATATACTCATTATCAGGAATAGAAGCTGCAAGGGATGATGTAGAAGCAAAAATGCCGTTGTCAATTTGCATCATGTTCTCAATGCTCTTCTGCAACATGATCACAGCGTTAGTATCATGAGCTGATACTTTATGTTTAGGGGTGAGAACATTTACACAGTAGGTGCGGCAAGTCGGGAGGCAGTGCATACAGAGGCAACATGTGAAGAGAATGCCGGCAACCATAGCTAGAAAGGTGAGGATCTTCCAACCCCAGGATGTGAATATGTTCCGGAACCACCCTGATAGGGTCCAAGTACCTGTCTCTTGGTGTATGTCAGACGAAAGTCTATGCAATTTCTGTATAGCTGCGTACACATTGGGGGCGTGGTCAGGTATGTAAACGCAACAGCTGCTGCCAATGATGCAACAAGCCCCTCCCCGATCAGCAAGGATGACATCTAACAGCATCCTGTTCTGTAAGGTGACTAATCTCGTAGCCTGAAGCTCAGCAGTGACATTTGTCATTATCCCAGCAGTTGTATTGATAACCCCCTACACCACTCTTGTTAGTCGACGAATTTGAAAACTATTATCCATGGGGCCCCAAAAGGACAGGAGACCCTTTATGGCATCCTCAAACTGTTGTGCGGTGGTATCTGTCTGATCTATAGCCTTTGTGTCAACAATCCTTCTGACTCGGGGCAAGTAGGTACTTCTACGCTGCAACTGATGATCTTTATGATAATTGGGCGGGGCAACATACACAGGGGGAAGGAGAAAAGAAAGGTAACATCTGCCTGACCATCCCCTTGGAAGCCAGACATGAGCTTCGGAGCCACAGACAAAATAAACATTTTGGGGTAGGATCAAAGGCGGATTATTAATCATGCTCAGTCTGTAGGTGAAATTGCAACTACTCTCCCTCACCTTTACCTCCCCAGTCCCCTGGACACAAAAACTAGCTGTTGTGTTGACCACGGACACCGGCATTGGTTTGTCCGTAGTAACATTGCGAGGTTGGAAAGATTGAAACTACTCAGAGGTGTTGAACCTTTGGAAATCAGCCATTTCCATTTGGAGCCATGTTTCGTTCTTCACCTTTTCATTTGTGCTCATACAGGAATTTGGAGACAATATACCGAAAGTCTCCTGCCCTGCCAGCCTTACGGGAGTATACCCATGATGAAAGCATATGTACTCTACCACAGTGCGAGAATCAGCAGGTGCCATAACCAGAGTAGAGTGGTGGAAATGATAGTGCACCATTATGAACAATGCAAACCAACCTTCACAGCTACCAATATATGAAAATGGCAGGGACAACAAATTGTCGCTCTTATGAGTAACTGAGGGGAGCAATCCACAAACCCAACAATTAGTTGTATTGGACACATTATGAACTTGATGCAACATTTGTATAAAAACATTAACAATATAGGACAACCTATGCGCTGCTTTGTGTGGAGCCAAAGTGACAAAAACATGTTTAGGGGGAGTGGGTGTCGTACCAATCAAAGAGTGTACAGGATACTTCTCCTGTAGAAACCAGGATATTCCAAGTATTATTATTAGTGAGATCACAACAATCGATGTGAAAACCATTTTACTCTTTCTTGACCAACCCTGTGCTAAACGCGGTGCTGCAAACGGCTGTTCCTCCTCCTCAATAGGTCGACCAAACAGGTGCATTATGAAGCAAGAAAAGGAATGCAATAAAACTAATAACAAAGGCAAGTGTTCCCAGTGTCCGTCAGAGCCTCACTGGTACAGGCTCCTATTGTTCATCAACGTTGGAGCTCTTGAGCACCGGCGGTGGAGCTTGCTCAGTCCTAAGCTCACGATGAATCCCACGGCGCGCGGGATAATGCACCCCCCTCCTAGGGAGCACATTCGATTTATCCTGTCCAATGTCTGAACAGTGCACAAATCTCACAATACCCTAAACTAACACCATTGGTATTATAGCAAAAGTACACTCTAACTTTCACAGTCCATCCCTAACTAATCTGACTTCTCCTTTGGTGCACTGTTGCTCAGCCGGGGGCGCAAATTGTACCTGGTTACTCCAGGCACAGAGGGGTCAACAAATAATGGTTCCTTAATGGCTCGAATTTCCGGAGGGACCGCTGCATTCCGCACGTCATCATTCTCTGCATCCGTTTGGGTCCATGTAAGCTTTGCATCTCCAAAAGGGACGAACTGAGGTACCTTCTCACCCTCAGCATCCCCAATGCCGTCCCTCACCCACTGGTTGTAGGGTAAGGGTAAGGGGATCCTGCGGCAATGGCTGGAATGAATCCAATTCTTTCGGCCGGCGACTTTCACAGCGGTCCGGGTGGCCAGGAGGACTTGCTTGGGCCCCTTCCACCGGGGCTCCAAGCTCTTCTTCTGCTGGAAATTCTTTATTAAGATGAAATATCAAGGCCGAATTTCATGTCCGGGCCCCTCTGGTATAGGCGGAAGGGTCTCGTGGACCTGTTGGTGAATAGAACGCAAATTTTCAGTTAACTGACACAGGTAGTCTGTCAATAAAGGGTACTCAATCTCAGAAAACCGTCGGGGACGCGGGACGCCCCAGACATTTGCTGGGCGTCCAAACACGACCTCGTACGGTGACAATCCTGTCCTAGAATGTGCTGTTGTTCTTGTCGACAAAAGAGCTAATGGTAAAGCATCTGGCTACTGTAACCCTGTCGTCTCCTGAATCTTTGCCAATTTCAGTTTGAGAGTACTATTGTACTTCTCAACCAAACCTGCTGACTGGGGGTGATTTGCCGCATGAAACTTCTGTTTTATGTGCAAACCATCGCAGATTAACTTGATAACCTTGGCATTGAAATGACTTCCGTTATCATTCCAGATCAAACGGGGCAAGCCGAAGCGAGGAAAGAACTCCTTCAGGAGTACCTTTGCAGTCGTAATGGCTGTATTTTCCTTGGTGGGGTAAGCCTCAACCCACTTACTGAATACACAAACAACCACCAACACGTACTTCAGATTATTGACCCTTTCTAACTCTATGTAATCTAGTTGAAGGACCTCAAAAGGGAAAGTGGGTGGTGCAAAATTACCGGGTTGGCGTGGGGGTACCCTTCCCAGGATTGTGCATCATGCACACCATGCAGTACTTCACTAAAAGTGCAGCTGTCTTCGAAATGTCATTTTGCCATACGGGGTCTAACAACTTGCGGATTCCTTTAGTACTGATATGGGCTGGGCCATGAGCCATCGTGACTACAGGAAGAACATATGCATCTGGCAACATCCATGTCTGCTTCCCTGACTTGTCAATCCAACATCCCTCGTCAGTTGTGCTGTACTTTCTTGCCACACTGCTAATTCCTCCACTGTGGCCTCACTCTGAATCTCGTTCACATTCTCAAGTGTCTCCTCAAACATTGTGGCCTCGGGCACCCACCTAGCGGGACCTGCTACGAACATTATTTTCAACTACGTTCGGGCTGTTTCCTTAGCTGTCTGATCTGCAAAAGCGTTCCCTTTACCCACATAGTCAGTAACTTTCCTATGGGCGCTGCACTTCACTATTGCCAATTTCTTAGGGAGTGTCAAAGCGGACAAAAGCCTGTAGATAAGATGACCATGCTGAATCTTGGTCCCATGGGAAGTAAGGAACCCTCTCTCTGCCCAGAGTCGTCCGAAATTATGGGCAACTCCAAAGGCGTACTGGCTGTCAGTATAAATATTAATGACCAGGCCCTCACTCAATTCGCAGGCTCGTATTAGGGCAACGAGCTCTGCCGCTTGGGCTGACTGATAGGGAACTTGTGATGTCTCAACTACCATACGCAGCGTAGTGATTGCATACGCGGCAGTTGTAGTGCCATCTGGTAATTTAAAGCAAGAGCCATCGACATATAGTTCCCCTTGGGGGTCAGATAAGTGAACATCAGTCAGGTCTACCCGTTCTTTCGTCTCTTCTTCCGTCCGGAAGATACAATCATGTATGTCAATCTCTTCATTCTCAGAAGGGAGGGGTAGTAACGTGGCTGGATTCAGAGTGGCACATCGTTTGATTGTAATGTGATAGCAAACAACGTGAGCTCATAACCTGTCAGACGTGCACTGGTGAGGTGCTGCGTCTTTGTCTTGTTCAAAAGTGTATCTACAGCATGGGGTACCATGACTGTGAGATCAGTATCAAGGACGAGTCCAGCCGCTTGTCTTATCGAGACAGCCACGGCCGCGACCGCTCTTAGACAGCTTGGGAGGGCTTGTGCGACAGGGTCAAGCACAGCAGAGAAATAAGCACATGGCAGTTGCTTATCTCCAAATGTTTGTGTTAAAACAGAAAGTGCACAACCAGCCGTCTCATGGACATATAATACAAATGGCTTGTTGTAGTTAGGCGTGCCGAGCACTGGAGCAGAACAAAGCGCAGTTTTTAGTTGCTCAAAAGACTGCTGACATTCAGGCATCCAAGGCAGGGGTTCATGCACATCTTTAGTAGTCAGAGCAAGCAGGGGTTTGGTTAGTAGGGATTAATTTGGAATCCACTGGCTACAGTAGGAAGTAATGCCAATAAAAGTGCGCATATCTTTTTGAGTTTGCGGAATAAGCATTTTAACAATGGTACTGATGCGCTCAGGGGTCAATCTCCTACCCTCCTTTGACAGTAGGTGACCTAAGTAGGTGACCTCTTGTCAACAATACTGAAATTTGGAAAGGGATACTTTATGGCCATGTTGAGCTAAATGTAACAACACTTTAACTATACTGTCTTTGCAACCTTGTTCTGTATCCGAGGTGATGAGCAAGTCATCGACATACTGAAGCAATACATTACCTGTGGGGAGCGACAAGGAATCCAGCTGACCTTTCAGTGCCTGACTATAGATACTTGGACTCTCTGTATAGCCTTAAGGAGCGCAACAGAATCTAAAACTTCTACCAGCTAGGGTGAACCCGAACAGATACCTGCTGTCAGGATGAATGGGAATACTGAAGAATGCATTTTTCAAATCAATGATAGAAAAGTATGTAGCAGAAGAAGGAATAATTGTCAAAAGAGTCGTAATGTCAGGGACCACCGGAAACTGGGGAGTCACTATTTTATGAACTTCTCGCAAGTCAATCACAAAGCGATAAACATCTGCATGATCGTCAGAGGAACCAGAGGGTGCCCTTTTTAGGATGGGAAGAATGGGGCTATTGCAAACATTAGCAGTTGTCTCCTCAACCAGCCTTTTTCAATCAAATCCTGTACAATTTGCAATAGAGCTCGCTCACCTGCCTGCGGTATTTTATACTGAGGGATGCGAGGTAAAATAGCATTGTCTTTAACTCGAATCGAAACCGGGGGTATCTGTAACAATCTCACATCTGTGTCACCTGTCGCCCAAAGAGTTGGCGGTACATCTTTAAACTCTGCAGGACGAGGCGCATCTTTGGACAAGCACTGCGTAGCACGCACCACATCTGGACCTATTGTCATGTAAAAACCTGCCGGGGAGCAATGAATCGTAGCATGCAATTTCTTCAACAAATCCAAACCAATCAGATTTTCTCCACAATTAGACGTCAACAAGAATGGCGAATCTACAGTAAAAGGACCAATAGTCAATGCAAGGGTTTTTGAAATGGGGCTCACAACCGGTACACCAGAAAAACCAACCGAAACATTATTATGGCCAGACAGAGCCACCCCAGGGACCAAGGAACGAGAAATAGAACTGTTTGTCACACCTGTATCCACCAAAAACTCCTTAGCTGAACCATGCACATCCGCACTAACGTACGGACCACGTTGATCTACAGGTATTGGAACTGGTCCCTCACTCTGTCCCTGGCTGTCCTAGCTGTAAGACATTCCTGTCACCTCATCTGTATCGTAATCATCATGATAATACTGTCCTCCCCGAGGGTCATCAAAATAATTTTGATCAGTACGACCCTGCGGGGCCACAGCATTCTGAGCCCTGTCCTGGCCACCAGCTCCATGACCCCGTCCATGAGAACCTCGTCCTCTCAGGACTGCCACCTTCTGCAAAAGCACAGGACACTCGCAACGCCAGTGTCCCTCCTCTTTACAGTATGCGGCCCTATAGGTGTAGTATCCTGCTAGTACGTGGAAGCTGCAGCGCCAAACCACCTCGTCCCCTACCATTCACTCTAGAAGTCTGCTGCAATAACACCTTCGTCTTCAAATCCTTGTGCTTCTTCTCCATCTTTTACTCATCCTCATTTTCCCTGTGCTCATAATATTGCGCCATATTCAAAATAACAGAAGGAGAAGAGGTGGACCAGGTGCTCTTGGAGGCCTGCAATCGAGTCGCAATCTCAGGAAGCAAATTGGAGACAAATCTATTAACAAACAAGCGCACACCACCTTCGATCGGCAAATCCTGTCCACCAAAATCTAGGAAGACACCTTCAAACCGAGTGAAAAAATCAGACACACTCTCATCTTTCTTTTGACGGCAAGCCGATAACTTGTCCCAATCAGCTTTTCTTGGAGGGATAAGAGAATGCATGTATGTAATGATAGGGCCGGGCAAAGCAAGTATCTCTGCTTTAGGCTTCTCACCAGGCTTCCTCTCCTGATCCCATGCTTTAATTTGGTCCCAGGTACCTCCTAATTCCGCAACGTGATCCTATGTGTGTACTTGTCTCCAAATATCAACCGGAACTAGTAAACCAAAAAACATCTCAATATCTGCAAGCATCATTACTGTTGAAGAGGCAGCCTCAGTCAATTCTTTATAATAAGCAGTCGGATTTTTCCTAGGGTCAGGTAACTGAGTCTTAAGAGACAAAACCTCACTCCTTTTCCACGGAGTATAAACCCCTTGTTCTTGAAAATGGGCCGCTACCCCTGGCCTAGTAACGGCATTATGCTGATCCCTTAGCTCTGGTATTTCGGGATGATAGATAGGATGAACCTCCCGCATCGGAAACTGGGATACTGGGTTGGGGCTCCTTTCAAGCAGTCTACCTCGATAAGCAACCAATGTCGCAACATTGCTAAACACTTGACCAGGCTCCATATTAGTGACATATACATGATCTTTAATATCATATAAAATCTGCGGTGCTACATCTTTGAAATACTGCTCTCAAAGACCAATCAGAGTAGCAGACATATGCTTGAGTGCATGCTGTTGCACAAAAGGCTCATAATCTTTCATCACACTCCACACATCCTCCACACTATAAATTGGGTTTCGGGCCCACTGGGCAGCCTGATTAGCCACCACCTTTTTCTCCTCATCTCCCACATCAGATCGGACTAACGTCCACCCCATACGTTCCTTAAATTTCATCCAGTCTCTATCCTCAGGGCCGCATACTGGTATCTCACTACTCATTAATGTCGGGGAATGGAGAAACACAGTGGGGGTAACAACAGAGGGAGCAGGCACTAACGTCGCTGTCAGCTGCATCGCAGGTGTAAGAGCTGGCGAAACAGATGCCGAAGCAATAGGTGTTGCAGGGGTACTAACAGTCATAGTTGCCACAGACGGCGAGGGCAAAGAAAGAACAGGAAGTGCCGTGCCCAAAGCAGTCAGGTCAACAGCAATAGGAGCAGAAACAGCAGGAACAGAAGAACCGGGTAGCTGGGCCTGAGAAGGAAGAGCGGGATATATCCTCTGCGGGGCATATGGGGGTGGGGGTCTAGTATCTAACAATTCTTCCACAAAAGTATCATTTTCTTCTCGGGCTACATAAGACTTATCAATATTCAATCGAAACCTCCTATCTTCACGTTCAATTCCTATCTCTTGTATGTCTCTAACATGTGCTACAGCCTTCTGAGTCAATGTTTGCATTCTCATATTTCGCGCCTCTTATACTGCTTTCATTCACCTCTGTTTAGCCTCCTTTTGCCACGTTCAAAGATAATCAAACATAGACTGTCTACTTCTTCGTGCAAACAACTTCTCCTGTAAAAACCCAATTTTTTGTTCATCATAAGTGCCCGTCAACGGCCTCTGCAACTCGGCATTGTCCCTCGTATATTTGTGCCATAGCGTACTAAACATAATAGGGCCAAGGCCATGCTTCACATACATATCAAAGTTCGGAGTGCCTTCTGGAGTCGCCGGCTGACTTTCTTCCAATCGAGCATCTGCAGAGCAACAACAAGAAACCAAAAATCGGCTGAGCCCAGGCATTTTCAAAAGTAAGCCAAATTCGTTATGCTGCCTGGCGAAGTGTTCACAAACACCCCGTACCAAAATCGGTCCTCAGACCGTACCAAATACAAACAAAAATGGCACCATATCCACAAAGAAACCAAGACAAACTCACCTGGTGTACACACGTGAAACAAATTTATTCTCCACTGCCGACTCTTTGGACCAAGCGGTCAGATCCAAGGGTTTCGCCGTTCAGGACCCCAGTCGGGATGACCGCTGGGCAAGGCACCGAACGGTCAGATAAACTGGGCAGCTGCGAGTTCAGGAACTCTCTTGTGCAGGGATCCCTGGTCTGCCTGTCCGACCCGACGATGGCCCCGACCTCTCCACCCGTCCGTGGGAGGAGATGGGTCACCCGATGGAGTCCCTATTCGGGCGCCAACTGAAGGAAGTGACCTGATTAGGGTCACCCGGGTCACTCGCGACCACCTCTCAGCCTTCCATACAAATGAAGAGTCGGTCAGACAGTAGAGAATACAAACCAAGTATATGTTTATTCAGGTACACTCGAGCGGAGCCCCGTCTGCCCAGTCACTTAGGGGTGCTGCAGAGAGGACTGACATCAGAAAACATGGTGATACTTTATGTACATTTCAGAACCAAAGAAGGCACGCCCAGACTGGAAATTTCCAGGTGGAGGCAGCTACACAAAGTAGGTACAGAAGGATAAGTTTCGATCCTGAGACCGGGCACACACTATCTCTATGCCAAGGTCGTTCTGCCTGTGCCCATCGCTGGACTAGTGGGAGCAGGCCTCTATCTAGTGGGAAAGGTATGCGCTAATAAGAACAGTGTATTCATTAGTACAGCAAGACCTAACCTTGGAGAAATGAAACTTTCCACAGCCTGCGTCTTGAGGAGGGAATACGCAGTTAATGGCAAGATTCAATATGGCGGCTAAACATAAAACGGTGCCGCAAATGCTAACTTATGCAGAACAACATGTAACCACACCGCAAAGACATTTTTTATATTCCAACAGTGGTTAAAACAATAGAAGATTTACACACATCACAGCGATCACAGCTGCTCTGCTTTCACTGCTGTTCATCGTCTGTTGGAGCGACGTACCCAGAGACGTTTTAAGGCATGTGCAAAGTGGGCTCTGGCCCAGGGCGCCAGCCTTTCAGGGGGCTCCCTGATAGAGCCAAGGTCCGATCTGCAGAGTCTTGCCCTAATGACCTGAAAAATTCATAATCAGATTATTTTAAATACCGTTTTCCATTAATTTATTTTAAATGTGGGTGATGTGTGCGAGTCTATTACAGACATTTTGAAGAGAAATGTTGTGTTTCTGTTTAACGCAACAGCCATAAAAAAGTTTATTTTAAATCAAAACAGGACCTTACTTATGTGAAATGGGAGGGTGTCACAAAGATTATTCACAGTAATATTAGTGATATGACAACACACATCACTATCCCTGAATATTAGATTTAAACACATTTAGAATTGGACCAGTGTGTCTGTGTACTGTCAGTGACATGGCCAAAGTGGGCATGAAAGAACTGAAATTGGATCATAAATTCAAAGCTGAACGGGGGCCCCCAAAAATCGTTTGGCCCAGGGCTCTCAAAATCTTTAAGATGTCCCTGAACATACCCTCTGTTGGCATGTTTATTCTTCTCTGGTTAGGTATTGCTTTAGAAGACTGATGTTTTGCGCTTGACCTATATTTAGCCGGACCAGTATTTCTTCTGTGGCTATTACTTCTTTCCTTCTCTAGCTAGAACACTTTGCTGCCACGTTGGCGTGTAGCAGTCACTGTTCTAGCATTGTGCCCTCTCATGAGCATGTACAGGCGACTGTCAAACCTAAGGGAAGCTTGCCTTCGCCATCAGCACTGAGGCCATGCTTTCTCTCATACACTACTACAAAGAATCAATTTACTTACTTTAACTAAAATTGCCACAATGAACATAGCCTCTGCGCCGTTAGTGACATATTATCCCACCACATCAGCAACTTAGTGCTCTTACAATTGCTTAACCTCAGGGGCAAGAAACTAGACGTTTATTGCAATTATCTATCTTTTATTAACACTAAAACTCCGAATACTACTACATCACTACCCCCGCCAAACCTATCCTGCATGCTTCTTAATCTGCGCTCTCTTCTGACACACCACTGGAAGTCCACAGTTTGACTCTTGCTCAAAACTGTGACACACCAAAACAACACAACACTCCTTACTTAGTTAAGACTATTTTGCAAGGGTACAAGGTAATTCGGAAAGACTTGACTAGAGCATGCAGGGGAGGTGCCGCAGCGAATTTTAAGAAACATCTCACCTGTACAGATTTATGGAGTAATGTCTACCCGGAACTTCTGGTCCTCTGCTCTTGCCTCTCGTCATGACTTCCATCTCTTTCATGCTCGCATTCACCCCTCTCTGTGAGGTACTAAATCAGTCGAACAGATCCCATTACATTTTGGCGACGCAAGGGACAAAACTGCAAGAAAATGTCTTTGAACCCTCCTATTCGCTTGCTTTCTGGATATCGTTACCAGCCTAACACATACAAGTCTTCACGCTCTTACTTTGGTCTTAACGTAAGGTAATGGTGAAATACCTTCACAAAAATGACCACTATTCCTGACCAATCACCATATAGGACCATATCTATAAGGAAATGGCGCAGTCCGGCGCTGCGGCAAATTTTGCAGCTCCGCGCTGCGCCAAATTAAAAAATGCAGGGATGTTCCGTATTTACAACAATACAGCGCACCCCTGTGTTTTCACTTGCACTGACGCTAAAAATAGCTGTCTAGCGCCAACACAGACTGCCTTGCTCCATAGTGCAAGGGTGCCCGCGTTGCAGGGAATGATTGTTTATGTGCAGGAAGGTGTCCCTTCTTGCACATAACAATCAACAATGGCGATTTGCTACTTCTATTTGGCTGTGACGTTCCGGTGGCGCAATCCCCTTGCAAATATGCCCCATAATCTCTTTTTACATCCACAGACTCCACAAAAAAACAGGGTTTTTGGAAATGTAGCCTAGGCTCTTCTAGTTCGTGGACGAAGATTGATCTACCCAAGGTTTAAAAAGCTGTTATGCGTATTTTTGGGATGAAAACTGAACAGGTCCTATTTGAGTTCCATAGAGCACCTGAGTCTGCCTTTCAGTAAGCTGTTCCTTCTAAACCTGAACACTGTATTAACTCTAAAACTTTGCACCCATGGTTTTCGGTGGCACTCAAAATTGAATAGTTCAAAACTTATCAACTAGAATGTAACTGGCACAGAACCTACACCTTGGTGAGACCAACCCTTACAGGTTGCAGCCGTGCACTTACAAAAGTGCCCCTTCTAAAGCCAAGTCAGCACTTTCTGAGAACATTCCGGAAGCCAGCTACACTTCACACAATTCTTTAATGTGTTTAATAACACTTTTATGCACCAAGAATATATATACCATCACCTCCAACCTCTCAGCTTTTACACAACAAACTAGCTTCATTCTTTGCTTCCAAAATCAAGACCATCTACCAAGATATCAAGACTGCTCAGCTCTTGATGAACCCTTACCCCTATCAATCTCCAATCACCACATTCACTAATCACTAGTCTGCCTTCATTTCCGTCACACAGGACGCGGTTCTTAAACAGCTCAATAGCCTCAAATATGGCTACTCCTCTTTCGATTCTTAAACTCCTCACACTCTCAATTGGTGTTTAGATTCTCAATATCTCACTATCAATAGATTGCGTCACAACCTCAGGAAAGTGGGAGTTGTCACCCCACTCTTAAAAAAGGACAATTAAGATAGCTCATTAGCAGAAAAAGTAACTATTGCTCCATCATCTTGCTTCCCATGCTTGGGAACATTTTGGAAAAATTATTGTGACCAAGAAACTCTCCTCTTTCCTCAAGGAAAACAAGGGTTTTGGTACATGGCAGCTAGGTTACTGCTCTGGCACGGGTACAGAAATAGCACTGGTAAAGCAACTGATATAAATATTGGACAATTGAGAGTAGTCTGGCGTGATCTCGCTTGTATTTGCTGCTCACTTCAACAAAGGTATCCTATGTATTTTATTATTAGCCAGCGGGGAGGTGAAGAGCAGATGAAGTAGGTGTGAAAAGTGACATGATACCCTTTACGAATGTGTGACTGCAGGGACATGTCCCGCACTCCTCCCAAGTAGCCTATTGGCTTGAGCGTTAAGGGCCCCAAGAGGGGGAACCCCATTGGAACAAGGGCAACTGGGTCCTTTTGCATCCCATTTATTTGTTGCATATTGTGTGATGTCCTGACCGAATGTAGTTAGGTTTTTTGACTTCACTGCCACTGTTCTGGGGCAAAGTACCTAGTCCTGATTAAAGCCCTGGACCCTAAGGCCACCGCACTGAAGGGCTGAAACATGTCATCTTGTACGTAGGATGTAGACTCATTTTCTCCACAGACACCCCTCTGTAATTATTTTTAATCATACCAGGAACACAGTTACTAAAGGGATACCTAGGTCTTCCAAAGTATTTTTATCGTAAGACCCCAACATGATAATATTCCAAGAGCTCCCTGTAATATGGTTGAGCCCATCATTGTTTTTAAGGACCAGGATGAGTCCAGATGATGAAGCATGACACCAATACGGTGTGTGAGGGTCTATCAAACAACACTATGGTCTTTTAAATGATGAGGGTCAAACTTCACTTGGTTGTGTGAGATATCCCGGTTGTGGCTACTGGGCTAATGATAAAATACATGGGATACCTTTGTTTGAGGGAGTCTTAGACGGGAGGACGTATCCTATGTTTTTTCCTCTCATTCCCTCTGTAGCACTTTATTGATTTCTGATATACATGGGCTACTGGTAATGTGGATTTGCATCGGCTGCTGCCTTCGATATGGTGAATCATGCAATCCTTCTCCAC
The DNA here is from genome assembly GCA_963921515.1 of Calotriton arnoldi. Taxonomy (NCBI): domain Eukaryota; kingdom Metazoa; phylum Chordata; class Amphibia; order Caudata; family Salamandridae; genus Calotriton; species Calotriton arnoldi. The sequence continues at coordinate 4,568,771 of CAWUFW010000322.1, read as the reverse complement.
AGGCTCGGCAAACCAGGGATAGAAAGGGCAGCAGTTAAGTGGTTTGCTTCCTATCTGACGAGTCACAGCCAGAATTTATCCCTGCCGCCATAGAAGTCCAACTGCATTGTGGATCAACTTTGGTGGGCCATGGGGGTCATCACTTTCCCCTTTACTAATTCCTATTTATGTTGCCCCTGTACTTCAGCTTATTAGACACCACAGTTCCACAACTGTCAGGTAATCTGGTGATCCTCAGCTGTTACTGCAGACAAAGATACTCCAAATTTTGTTTCTAATTTCAACACCTGTCTATCAGACATACAAGATTGAGTTTGCAAGAAAGTTCTGATGTTCATTGGTAACAAACTGACCTGATCCACTAAGCCAAAATTCTCAGCATCTGGTACACTCACGAGCTTTATGAAAACAAATGTACCATTGAAAACAGGAGAAGAAATGGAGAAGCTCAAAATTCTTAGATGACTTCACCTTACTCTCCGCTGTAACTATCAGTCCCTCATTATCACAGGTAAAGCCTCTTACTACACGATCACTATCAGAGAGGCAGCCAACAGAAGCATAGCCCTCTTTAAGACTGTCAAACACACCACCATTTCTCTCCCAGAACCCATAGTCCCTGCTTCAGTCAACAAATGCAACACCTTCAACCTCTTCTTTACTGAGATCAACAAAATTAGATGCAACATCATTACCACTTTCACGACCCCCTTAAGTCCAGCCATCCTCCTTCGCCTCACCATCCAATGGACCTCATTGAATCCTGTCTCTTATATCCTGAACTCTTTCAGGGCAACAGCTTATGAAGACGACTGTTCTTTACATGACAAAATCACTCCAATAAGAGGCCCCCACCCGCCATTCCCCACGTTGTCAAACACCTCCCAAAACCAAGGAACATTCCCCAGTGCCCTTAAGGCAGGTCAGACCCTTCCCCTGTTAAACAAACCCCGGGGGCCAACCAAACTCCCCAACTTCCGCTCTACTATCCATCTTCCATTGATTGGGAAAATCATTGAGAAAACAGTCCCATCCAGCACCAGAAACAAATCACTACAAATTAGCTTGTACAGGACTACCAACCAGGGTTCAGATTAGGGTGCAGCACTGAGATAGCCACACCCCAAGTAGTCAGTGATGCCCTTGACAGGAACGACTTCTGCCTCCTGGTCCAGCTTAACCTATCTGCAGCCTTCAACACAGTCTCACATAAAGCTCTGACCAACACCCTGATGATTTGCACTATCTTGAAATGGCTCATATCCTATATCACTGATTGGCACCAGAGCACCCCAGAGTTCCATCCTTCTTCCGGCCATCTTTTATCTTTACAAGGAACCCCTCGGATCCATTCTTGCAGACAGCAACTTCAGGTTCCAAACGACTCAGATGATACCCAAGTCTACCTATAAAAATCCCTAAAGAGCAACATACAGTGACTCTAATCCTGCCTCAAATTTATTCAGTCATGGATGTCAACTCACTTCCTGAAGCTAAGCCCCACTAAGACTGAATCCCTCCTGTTTATTAACAGCCCCATCTACCAAATTTCACACCTCCAACTGACACACCATCAAAATGCCTGATATTCACCCACGACTCAGACCTCCCATCCAAGCAACACATCACCAGTGTAGCGCCGCGTGGCCCGTGGCAGCACTCTCGATCTTGCCCGCAGCCTCCTGGGTGAACCCCGCCTGCCGACTCCCGTCAGCTGGCAAAGGCAGCGCTTGAGGTCATCATAAGAGAGGGACCCGCAGGGGAAACGCGCTTCGCGTTCCATCACGGACCCTGCCAGGCCTCCCTTGAATTCCCCGCTTGTCCTTACCTGCATTCTTGGATCCGCGCCGGAGAGTAGAGACGTCTTTGGCGTTCCTCTCCTGGCGTTCTCAGAGCTCTGTTGCTTCCGGGTTGCCGTTTCTTCTTCCGGGGCATAGTTCAACCTTGGAGTTCCCTCGTCGGCCAGCCACATTGTTTCTCTTGTGGAAGCAGCATTTCTTAACGCTGTAAATCCCGGTACCTGCCTATTTGAATACAAAGGAGGTATTTAAAGAACCATAGTTCTTGGCTAAGGTAGGATACACATTATTTAATATCCAGTGGCAATATTATACTTATCTGATTCAGTGCTCCTTCACTTGTTGTGGGTGTGCTTTCAGCCCTGAACTTGCCTCATTTTACGATTACTTCGCATCTCTCGCTGAAATACAAAAAGAGCTTGTTTTTTAACCACTTCTACCTCAATGTAATTACGCATTTCGACCCTGCACCTTTTGTGCCATAATTTTTTCCCTTTCTTTATTCTTCTGACTAGGAAAATACGTTTTTGTTTTTTTCCTAGCTTTTAGGCGATATAGATAATTTTTCATGGGTCTGTTGATTTCCAATGTTGGTTGCCGTTAAGGTTGGTATGTTTCACACTTATCATTGTTTACAGCTTAAATTCTGCAGTCCCTATGAATAATAAGTGTATGTTTATTTTCTAGATACATTGTGTGAGTCTCACTCTCTAGTTGTTTGATATCTCCTACATACAACTGGCAGAACATCCAACAGGTAGAACACTAGAATAGCCAAATATCTATACAGCAGGCTCCTAGTTCTAAAAAATCATACTTACCTTTGTGTCTTTTCCAATAGGAAACTTGGTGACACCGCACCGGATAGACCAGTGGACTCTACTCCTTCTCCCTTTCCTTGTTTTGTTCCCCCTTGTTCCCCACCTTCCCTCTTTGGCTTTGACTTTGTTGGGCGAAGGAGGCGCGTGAGGGACGTTGGGACCTAGCATCTGTTCTGTCCATTTCGTCCCTGCGGAAAACCCAGGTGAGTCCCACAGAACGCGAAGCCAACGTTTTATATTTCTGCCTCGGCGTAATGGAGGAACGCCAGATAATATTGGCTGATGTGGCACATATGATAGGGAATTTGCAAAAAGAAACCCAAGCCTTGACACTGACAGTGGATGCGCTACAGCATGCCTCTCGAATGTCTCCGCCACCTGATCCGGTACCTGGAACCCATGGTACTTTTTTCACATCACACTCTTCTTCTTCTGGTAGTACATTCTCCAGTATATCACGTTACAACCCCCTCCTCTATACCATTAGCACCACCAGAAAGGTTTCTAGGTGACTCAGCAAAATTTTCCACATTCATCAATCAATGCCAGTTGCACTTTATGTGCAAAGCCTCTTGTTTTCCTACCGAGCAATCAAATGTTGCTTTTGTCTTGTCTTATTTGGGAGGTACAGCAGCTCCATGGTCAATCCCTTTAGTGGATAGAAATGATCCCTTATTGTATGATTATAGGGCTTTTAAGGAGGAGTTACAACGTCTATTTGACAGACATTCGTTTATGCAGTCTGTTGACACCGAACTAATGAATCTTAAGCAAGGATCGAAGGATCTCATAACATATATCTCTTGTTTTAACAGGCTAGTTGCTGAAGCCGGATGGCCTGAAGCCAAGTGTAGTGCTCTATTCCACAAAGGTTTAAGGGATAACTTGAAAGACATGTTAGCACAAGTTGTAGACCCTCCTGAGTCTTGTGATGCTTTAATTGATTTAGTGATTAAATTAGATCACCGTTTGCACGAGCAGAAACGTGAGAAGGGACGATTTGAGACCAAGTTCCCTACCTTTAGAGAAAAGAAGCCAGAGTCTGACAAACCGGTTAAGGACCCTGAACCTATGCAGATAGGCAGTATTAAAGGGCCCTTGAGTAATGAAGAGAGGCAGAGACGAGGAGATAATAAATTATGCCTATACTGTGGTAAATCTGGACACTTCTTGCGAGTCTGCCCTATCAAACCCAAACGACGTACGAAGTCGGGAAACTAACCAACCCGGACAAGGTGGAGACAGATTGCTCGGGTGGGACAGGTTTAATGGTCTCCCAACTTTTAAGTCATGATCACATACCCTTCCCAATGCACCATTTTTTCTTTACAGCTCGACTGAGCTGGGGCAATGATACTGTAGAGGTGCAAATTATGCTTGATTCAGGTGCAACTGGGAACTTCATAGATTCTATATGGGTTGAGAGTATGGAGATCCCAATTGAACCAAAAAGACAGTGGAAGTTGTTAAAACTATTGATGGAAGTCACATGAAATCAGGACCTGTCACTCATTCTACCAAAGAATTAGGTTTATACATACATAACAGACATTTTGAAACCATCCAATTTGATGTCATTTCTTCACCTCAATTTCATGCAATTGTAGGTCTCCCTTGGTTGATGAAACATGACCCTGATATCAAATGGAGAGACCATTCCATGGCTTTTACCTCCGATTACTGTAAAGATCATTGTCTAGAGAACAACGCCCCATTACAACACATAGCAGGAATTACTAATTCCAGTTTACCTGAATTACCTGCCTGTTACGATTTCCTAGGAGAGGTGTTTGATAAAGAAAAAACCTCTGTCTTGCCACCCCATCGTCCCTACGACTATCGCATTGATCTAGTACCTGGAGCAAAAATTCATTGCAGTCGTATATATGCCTTGACAGAGAAAGAAAACATCTATTTGAGAGAATATTTGGACGACATGTTACAAAAGGGATTCATTCGGCCATCGAGATCAGCGGCATCGTCTCCTCTTTTCTTTATACCCAAACGAGAAGGGGGCTGTCGCGGGACCCTGAGGGAGGTTGCAGTCTCAGAACGCTCTGCCCCAAATGAGATTGTCAGACAACTTGTATGTCTTTTGGTTTCTTTTTATTTGCAACTTTGAAAGAAAAGAGGATTTGGTTTGAAGGAATCGTTCCTGCTCTTCACCGGTTCGGGGAAGTTCTGGCTGGTGCACACGGAGCTCCGCTGTCCTCCACGCAGCCGTGGGACGTATATAAACCCAAAAAAATAAACAAGCCACGGGTCAGTGGAACATACTATGGGCTCCTTTATACAAGGAAGGGAATGTGAGGGACCACCGAGCGCCGCCACCATGTGAAGCCTAACTGAGGAGCGAAGAACGCTGTCCACCCTCAAAGAGTTACCCGTTCCCTCCCAGTGCTTTGGAGAACACCTGTATGCGGCGACGTACCTGCTCCAGCCACGCTCCTCCTGGAGAGTGGCGGGGTGATGCGTGGTGTCGTTGGCCTCCTGGCGTTATTCTGTTTTCCGGGACCTCCGGTGGGACTCCGGGTCCTCCGGCGATATGGCGGTCTCTCCACGGCTTCTCTTGCGTTGTCCTCTCTCTCCGAGTTTCTCCCGCTGGTTCTCTGGAGTGCGTCTCCTGACGTACGGCTTCTTCCTCTTTCAGTTCGGTGTCTTCCCCCGATAGGAAGGCAGAGGCTGACGTCACGCCTCCGGACTCCTCCTCCCGTACTCTCCATGGCGGTTTAATGGGGACGTCCACGTCCTGTACACGGAGCAGCAGGACATCAGTTTTGGGATATGTCAGCGAGTCCTGTTCCCCGGTGTCCTCCCGACACACCCCTCCCCTAGGATTTCCCAGATCGGGTGAAAGAGGATAGCGGGACAGAAAATCAGCATTCCCCTGTTCCGAGCCCTTACGGTGACGGACCTCGAACTGAAAAGGCTGCAGGGCCAAAAACCACCGGAGCACCCGGTCGTTGCAGCCCTTGTTCCGTTGGAGTCAAGTTAGAGGGGCATGGTCAGTATATAACACAAAGGGCCTACCTTCAAGGTAATACCGTAACTTCTCAATTCCCCACTTAACAGCTAGGCACTTCTTTTCTATTGTGGGATAGACCCGTTCCCTAGGAAAGAGCTTCCTACTGATGTAGAGGACTGGTCTTTCGAAGCCCCGTTGTCATGCTGGGACAGTACTGCACCTATACCCACCCCGGATGCGTCTGTCTGGAGGATAAAGGGCTTCCTGAAATCGGGTGTCATTAACACAGGGGAGGTGGTCAGGGCAGTTTTTAGGTTCTGGAAGGCCATGTCCTCAGGGGCCGAGGGGAAGCGGAGCTGTGAAGTGGTAGCTGACTTCTTTAATAGGTCCGTGAGGGGGGCGGCAATGTCGGAAAACTGTGGGATAAAGCGCCTATAATATCCCACTAATCCTAAAAAGGCTCTCAGCTCATGTTTAGTAGTGGGGAATGGGGTGTCCTGTATGGCCTTCACTTTTTCCGTCTGTGGCTCTATCATGCCCTTTCCCAAGACATATCCCAGGTATTTCACCTTCTGAAAGGCGAACCTGGATTTCTTTGCATTGATGTGCAAGCGAGCGGCTCTGAGCTCAGAAAGGATAGCACCAAGATGAGCCAGATGTTCCTCCCATGATTTACTATACACTTCGATGTCGTCTAAGTAGGCTGAGGAGTAGTGTAGATGTCGTGCTAGAAGTGTGTCCATCAATCTCTGGAAACTGGCCGGGGCCCCGTGTCAGCCGAAAGGCAAGACAGTGAAATGGTACAGGCCGTCAGGTGTGGAGAAGGCCGTTTTTTCTTGACCGTCGGGGTTTAGGGGAATTTGCCAATAGCCCTTAGTGAGGTCTATCGTAGAGATGTAACGGGCCTCACCTTGGCGTTCTATTAATTCATCAGCCCTGGGAAGGGGATAGCTGTCTTGTTTTGAAATGCGGTTCACTGCCCTAAAGTCGATACAGAACCGGATACTGCCATCCGGTTTCGGTACCAGTACAATAGGAGAACACCAGTTACTATGGGATTGGACTATAAATCCCGACTCCAGCATCTGGGTTACCTCTCGCTGGAGGGCAAGACAACGTGCTTCAGGGACCCTGTAGGGCTTTTGTTTTACTGTTATTCCTTCTTGGGTTGGGATGGAATGCATGGCCAAATGCGCTCTTCCTGGCTGGTCTGAGAATATATCCTTAAAGGAAAGAAGGAGGGTGTGTATCTCCTTCTTCTCGCTCTCAGTCAGCTCTGTATTAATGATGGTGGCATCGACAGTGTGTGACAGGGTTTCCACGATGGAGACAATATGGGTTTTTCTGAGTGGAGGCCCTAGCCATTTTTTAAAAAGATTTATATGATACATTTGGGTCTTAGAGGGGGAAAGGCCCAGGACATACGTGGTTTTACCTATTTTCCTAAGAACTTGAAAAGGTCCTTGCCACTCCTTTTTTAATTTGTGAGAGGAGGAGGGAAGTAAGACCAATGCCCAATCACCTATACATAATTCTCTCCACCGTTTTCCTTTGTCATAGAAATATTTTTGTTTCCGTTGGGCCCTCTCTAGGGACTCATGGGCCAGTGTTCTCAGCTTATGGAGACGGACCTTGATTTGGTTGGCGTAGTCTAATAAGGACTGGGCTTCGTTAGCACCGTCCTTTTCCCAGCTTTCTTTGGTTATCTCCAGAAGCGTATGGGGTTTCCGCCCAAAGAGGAGCTCAAAGGGAGAAACACCAAGGCTGCTTTGTACCTGGCTTCTGAGTACGAACAGGGCCAAAGGGAGGAGTTGGTCCCAGTTCTTCCCATCCCCTGTTAACAGTTTCTTGAGGGTGAGCTTAAGGTTGCCGTTGTAGCGTTCTACAAGGCCGTCAGTCTGGGGGTGGTACACAGATGTTTTTATATGTCTAATGCTCAGTTGTCTACAGACCTGTTTCATCAATCTGGACACAAAGGGGGTCCCCTGATCTGTAATAATTTCGTGGGGAAACCCCATCCTTGAGAACACTTCTAAGAGTCTCTGTGCTATCGTGGTGGTTGTTGCAGACCGTAAGGGAAGGGCTTCAGGGTATCTGGTAGAGTAGTCTACTATTACGAGAACATACAGGTAATCCCGGGCGGACTTGGGGAGGGTGCCCACCCGGTCAAAAGGTTTGCTATTGATGGGAAGGGGATTTAAGGGTTCTTTCGGAGGGGTATAAGGGTTCCTCTTTTGGCAAATTGCGCACTCTTGGCAATACTTCTTTATCTGGGCGTGGACCCCTGGCCAAAAGAAGTTCTGTAGTATGGATTGTGCTGTTTTTTCTGCCCCACAATGACCCGCAAGGAGATGGGAATGTGCAAAGAAAAGGATCTGGTCCCTGAACCCCGCTGGAACCAACAACTGGGGTTCCTCACCCTCTTTGGCCACTCGATACAGAAGGCCATTTTGTTCAATAAAGCAAGGATATATTCTTCGCGGGGAATTAAGTTTGTCTCTGGCACTCTGCCATGCGTTGCTAAGGCTGCTGTTGTTTATTTGGGCGGTTCTAAAGTGTGTGTCTATGGCCCAAGGCTCGGAGGTCAAGAGGCTGTTGTGGGGGTTTTCGGTTCCTGAACTATTCTTTAGTTTCCCTAACAGAAGGCTAGCAAAACAGGGATTATATATTCCTATTATGAGGGGTTCAGGAAGGGAGGGCAGGACCCCTACTTCGGTCACAGTTTCTATGCCTTGCCCAGTTTGGAGTCGTACTCTGGCAACCGGGTAGTCCTTTATGTCGCCGTGCACACACCTAATGCTAACAGACTTCCCGGGAATTATATAGGACTGGGGAACAAGCTCTTTCCTAACCACTGAATGCCTACAGCCAGAGTCTAATAGGGCGGTTACTGTGTGGTCATTCATACTCAAACTCACGTAATAGACTAGACCCGTTTCCTGGGCATATAGAATGGACCGGGGCAGATAGCTAACATCCATTGGTTCTTCTTCCGTTTTCTCTTTTCTCCTTCTGCAAAACTTGGCAATGTGCCCCCACTCTCCGCACTCAAAACACTGGGGACCAGAGGATGGAAAGGCATCTGGTCTTCCTGATCGCGGCCTTAGGGGCTCAAAGGGTGGTTTGACTGGTTTACTTTCGGTTTTCCCGGTTTGGGGTGGTTTTTGGTTTCTCTCGGGTTCTCTTATCGTGTTACGGTTCTGTGCCCTAGCGTACGATGTGGCCATTTCTACTGCATGTTCGAGAGTCAGACCAGCATGTTGGCGCAGCCATCTTTGTGCCCCATAAGGCAGTGCCTCTAGATATTGCTCCAGATAGATCTTGTCCATGATCTCTTCCCGAGTGGACTCCAAAGGCTTGAGCCAGCGATCTGCGGCATCTTTTAATTTGTAGAACAGTGCCTTTGGGGTGTCTCCTGGCGCACCCCTTTCTTGCAGGAACTTAAGGTGGTGTGCCTCATCGTCAACCCCCAGGCGATCCAAAATGAATTGTTTCACGTGCCCACAGGCAGCGGTGCCGTCCCTGTTGGCTATTTGGTAGGCCGCCTGGGCTTCACCAGTGAGTAGAGGGGCCAGGTAAAATGGCCAGCGGTCTGCGGCCCAAGCGCTGGCCCTTGCAGCCCGTTCAAAATTCAAAAAGAAGGAAACCGGGTCGTCTCCGGGATGTACTTCTGAAGAGGGATTACTGTTCCTGGTATCGCAGGTGCTCTCCCCTGACCCAGAGCCAGTAGTAGCTGTGATTGCCCTTCGGCCAGTTTGGTCATGTTTTCTGCCTGCGTCTGAATCGCGGATGTGAACACAGCCCGGTCCATCTCAGCTTGGCTGGCGTTTTTTTCCATAGCCCATTCCAGCTTGCTTCGTCCTTCCCTCATCTGGGATATTACTTGCTCCATCTTGTCTCAGACGGAAGTGCCTGCATTCGCCACCAATTTGTCGCGGGACCCTGAGGGAGGTTGCAGTCTAAGAACGCTCTGCCCCAAATGAGATTGTCAGACAACTTGTATGTCTTTTGGTTTCTTTTTATTTGCAACTTTGAAAGAAAAGAGGATTTGGTTTGAAGGAATCGTTCCTGCTCTTCACCGGTTCGGGGAAGTTCTGGCTGGTGCACACGGAGCTCCGCTGTCCTCCACGCAGCCGTGGGACGTATATAAACCCAAAAAAATAAACAAGCCACGGGTCAGTGGAACATACTATGGGCTCCTTTATACAAGGAAGGGAATGTGAGGGACCACCGAGCGCCGCCACCATGTGAAGCCTAACTGAGGAGCGAAGAGCGGTGTCCACCCTCAAAGAGTTACCCGTTCCCTCCCAGTGCTTTGGAGAACACCTGTATGCGGCGACGTACCTGCTCCAGCCACGCTCCTCCTGGAGAGTGGCGGGGTGATGCGTGGTGTCGTTGGCCTCCTGGTGTTATTCTGTTTTCCGGGACCTCCGGTGGGACTCCGGGACCTCCGGCGATATGGCGGTCTCTCCACGGCTTCTCTTGCGTTGCCCTCTCTCTCCGAGTTTCTCCCGCTGGTTCTCTGGAGTGCGTCTCCTGACATACGGCTTCTTCCTCTTTCAGTTCGGCGTCTTCCCCCGATAGGA